>QRFJ01000280.1:51468-137791 GCA_006176705.1 Cocos nucifera | reverse complement strand
ACGCCAAGAGACGGCCCGGTCCTCCTGCCGATCTTCCCAATCGGCGGCAACATTCTCGGCCGATCTTCCTGCTCTTTAGATCGTCTTCGCAGGAATCGGCCAAGCCTGCCCCGCCGGACCAGCTCCTCGATTTCGTCCTGGAGCTGGATGCACTCTTCGGTATCGTGACCGTGGTCACGGTGGTAAAGGCAGAATTTGTTGGGGTTGCGTCTCTGGGATGGGAACGCATCCTCTCCGGCTCCGGAAGTCGTCCTTGTCTCCAGCAGTACTTGAGCCTTCGGGGCGTTGAGGGGGGCGTAGCTGTGAAAACGCCGTCGGAGGGAGAACCTCGGCGCGGGGACGGGCCTCGTCGTGGGGATGAACCTCGGCGCCGGGGGAACTTCGGCGTCGGGTGGGACTTCGGTGCCGAGGAGAACTTCGGCGCGCCTTCCGTCCGTGGCTTCCCGCCCCCGAGCCTGAGGTGAGTCCGGCACGCCCGCGACCGGGGGGAGTTCGGGAATGCGGCCAGGCTTCGGTGCGCTTTTCTTTCCTCGGCAGCCTTCCCGCTCTGCCTACTCGTCGCTTGTCGCGAGCTTCACCATCCTTGGCTCGAAAGCCTCTTCTGCCGGGCATAGCTTTTCGCCCGAGCTAGCATGTCAGCGAATCCCTGGGATATTTTTCTTCTCCAGGGAAAACAGCAGGTCGTTTCTTCTGAAGGCGCCCTTGAGGGCGGCCATAGCAACTGATTGGTCCAGGTTCCGGACTTCCAGCGCGGCAGTGTTGAACCGGGTGACGTAAGCCCGGATGGGTTCCCCCTCTTTTTGCCTGATGGCCAACAAGGAATCCGAGCCTCTGCGCGGCCGTTTGCTGCTGACGAAGTGGGCCGCGAATTGTTGACTCATTTGGTCAAACGACAAGGATGGTGCCCGGCTTGAGCGCCGAGTACCAATTCCTGGCCGCTCCCTTGAGGGTAGAAGGGAAAGCCCGACACAAAATGGCATCAGGCGCGCCATGGAGTAACATCGTCGTCCTGAAGGCCTCCAAATGGTCGACCGGGTCAGTGGTCCCATCGTAGCTTTCGAAATGCGGGAGCTTGAAGTTCGGTGGTACCTGTTCCTGCATAATTTTCTGTGAGAAGGGAGGATCAGTGCAAATATCGTTACCGCGGGAGGAAGGAGTATGACGAAGTTCTTCTATGCGCCGTCCCATTCTCTAATGAGCCTTTGGTCCAGGAAATCTTCGCGATCCTTAATCCCCAAGGTCTTCTCGCGGAAGGGGGTGCGAAGCTTCTCCCTGGGTTGAGCCGCGGTCCGAGCAGGGGCTCTTTGCCGGCTGCCCCTCTCTCCCGAGGGCCGGAGGTTGGGTAGCCCACATCGGTCGCTCCTGGACTGGATTCCCGGGCTCCGGGGAACCCCGCGCCGGTCGAGTGGGGCGCTGGACCTCGCGAATGCGTGGCCTTGCACTGCCTGCACCGCCTCCGTAAGATCGCGGACCTGCTGGCAAGCAGGTCGAACCGCTCCGCATCTACCGCGAGTACGGAGCGGGCCCGCATCGCCGGGGCCGGAGTAGGAGCGGACGGACCCGAACGGGATCGGGCCGCGGAGGCGCCGACCTCCGGGTCGAGGTTCGTCTGGGGGCATTTTTCTTTTCAGAAAAGGAATACTGAAGGGAGGAGAGGGATCCGGAGCAGGGGAGGGAAATCGTCGCCGAGCACTCCTTTAAGAACAAGGGAACCTCGAAGGTTCGTCCCTTGTTCCCACAGACGGCGCCAATCTGTTGGTGCAGAAATCCGTCGCCGCCGGAGGTCGCCGCAATCGAGGCCGCTGGGCGCCGCCGGGGACCTGCAAAACGAAGTCCCGTCCGGAACCGGTGGGGTGGTGGCTCCGGCAGGACCCTCCGACGGTCAAGTTAGTTTTCCGACCAACAGTAATGGAGTGCTCGGAATGAGTTCCGGAGCTTAGAGATGTGGAGGAGAGCTTAGAGAGTCGAGAGTTCAGAGAGCTTAGCCTTAGCGTGTCGGGAGGGTCCTTTATATAGTGGAGCTTGATGGTGACAACTGCAGCCGCGTGCTGGCGGGCCGCTCGAGGTTCGGCGGAGTCAGTCTCACGGGATGGTGCCGTGTGCGGCGGATTGAGGGTGACAGCCATCGCCGCCTGACAGTGGGTCGCTATCGCCCGCGGCGGACTGACTGATGGTGCGGCGGACTGACTGATGGTGATGGTTGCAGAGCTTGCCGAATGAAGGGTTGAAGGCCTTCGTCGTGTGCCCATTTCGGAGGAGTTCGGGCTCCTGAAGAGGAAGATAGGAGGGAGTTCGGCTCCCATAGGCGTCTGGCTGAGAGGTATGCAGCTAAGGCTCGTCCGCAGAAGAGTTCGGCTGCTGAGAAGCCGAAGCTCGGCCGTTTGGGGTTCGGACCGGCCTGTTGGACTTAGGCTGAGGCTTGGACACTTGAGAGTTCGGTAGGAGCTCGGTCGGCCGAAGTTTGATGAGGGCGACCGCTGAGGAGTTCGGCCCAGTGACGACTGCTGAGGAGTTCGGGCTCCTGAGTGACGACCGCTGAGGAGTTCGGGCTCCTGAGCGACGACCGCTTGGGGATTCCACTAAACCCGTCCGCTGAGGAGTTCGGCCGCTGAGAGGACTTCATTGAAGCTCGGCCGCTTGGAGTCGGTCCGAAGGAGTTCGGCCGTTGAGAGGACTTCATTGAAGCTCGGTCGCTTGGAGTCGGTCCGAAGGAGTTCGGCCGCTGAGAGGACTCCATTGAAGCTCGGTCGCTTGGAGTCGGTCGAAGGAGTTCGGCCGCTGAGAGGACTTCGTTGAAGCTCGGTCGCTTGGAGTCGGTCCGAAGGAGTTCGGCCGCTGAGAGGACTTCATTGAAGCTCGGTCGCTTGGAGTCGGTCCGAAAGAGTTCGCCGCTTCGTTGAAGCTCGGTCGCTTGGAGTCGGTCCGAAGGAGTTCGGCCGCTGAGAGGACTTCATTGAAGCTCGGTCGCTTGGAGTCGGTCCGAAGGAGTTCGGCCAGGGCTCGCTGATTCGGCCTCTAGGCAGTTCGGCCGTGTTGAGGGTTCGGCCTGGCGCCTGGCGCTGAAGCTCTTCAGCGGCTACTGGTTACATTGGGCTGAGCGTTGGGCCGGGCTTCGGCAGGAGCGGGATTTATCCCCAACACCACTGTAGAAGCAAATTTCAGGGTCAACAATCCAATTCACTGGGCTTGTTAATGAAAAAACCTCCTCTGGTAGGACTGCTTTGTAATAAAAAGACTGCAGATTCGGCATGTCAAACTCGATTCACCATAGATTATGACAACATATCAGCTTCATGCTTTCGAGATTTTGGCAATGAAGCTCAAGGTTTTTCGGAAGATCATAAAGTTCCTGTTGGGGATAAATCCCGCTCCAGCCAAAGTCTAGCTCGATACCCGGCCTAATGCAACCGATAGCCGCAGAAGAGCTGCGGCAGACGGGCTTCAGCCGAACTCCCAGCGGCCGAGCTTCTTCCAGCAGCCCGAACTAGGTAGCTGCCGAGCTCCTTGGACTCCAAGCGGCCGGGCTTTAGCGGAATCCCCCAGCGGCCAAACTCCTCAGCGGTCGCCCCCTCGGTCGAACTCCCCAAGCAGTCGTCACTCGGCCGAACTCCTCAGCGGTCGCCCCTCCGTCGAACTCCTCAGCGGTCGCCCTCACCGAACTTCGGCCGACCGAGCTCCTACCGAACTCTCAAGTGTCCAAGCCTCAGCCGAAGTCCAACAGCCGGCCGAACTCCCAAACGGCCGAGCTTTGGATCCTCAGCGACCGAACTCTTCAGCGAACGAGCCTTAGCTACATACCTCCAGCCAGACGCCTATGGGAGCCGAACTCCCTCCTATCTTCCTCTTTCAGGAGCCCGAACTCCTCCAAAATGGGCACAGGACGAAGGCCTTCAACCCTTCATTCGGTTGGCTCTGCAGCCATCACCATCAGTCCGCCGCAAGCTCTGCAGCCATCACCATCAGTCTGCTGCAGGCGATAGCGACCCACTGTCAAGATCAATCCGCCGCACACGGCCCGCACACGGCACCATCCCGTGAGACTGACTCCGCCGAACCTCGAGCGGCCCGCCAGCAGGTGGCTACAGTTGTCACCATCAAGCTCCACTATAAAAAGGACCCTTTCGATACGCTAAGGCTAAGCTCTCTGACCTCTAATCTCTCTGAGCTCTCCTCTTCTTCTCTAAGCTCTGAAACTCATTCCGAGCACTCCATTCCTGTTGGCCGAAAACTGACTTGACCGTCAGAGGGTCCTGACGGAGCCACCCCCCACCGGCTCTGGACGGGACTTCATTTTGCAGGTCTCCGACGGCGACCTCGGTGGCCCCCACTCCGGCAACCTCCGGCGACGATCAGTTTCTGCACCAACAGAATGGCGCTAGAGGAAGGGCATGAACCTTCGAGGTTCCCTTGTTCTTAAAGAAGTGCTCGAGGATAATTTCTCTCTCTCCGGAGATCCGTTCTTCCTCACTAGAGTTCTCTCCCGAAGAGAAAGTACCTCGAGAGCTTCGACTCGGCGATCGGCTCCTGTTGCAGCCCTGGCAGCCCAGGCTCCACCCGAAGCCACCACAGATGCAGAGCAGTTTTGGACGGGTTTGCGGCCCCGCCGAGGTGATACAAGCCGTGCGATGATCTTCGGCAGAGACTTTGTCAGAAAAACCCGAGGAACCGACCTTAAGGAAGAGCATTCGGGCATGCCAATCGCCCTTAGGAGAGAAACGGAGAGCAGAAGCTCTTCCGCAGAAGCGAAATGAAGTTCCACGTAAAAAAGCCGAGCTCCCCAAAGCGGAATGAAGTTCGGCGTGAAAAAGCCGATCTCTCCAAAGCCGAATGAAGTTCGGCGGGAGGAAAGCCGATCTCTCCAAAGCGGAATGAAGTTCGGCGTGAAAAAGCCGAGCTCCCCAAAGCGGAATGAAGTTCGGCATAATCGAAGGCGGAGGAAAGTTCTCCCGCGGAATGAAGTTCGGCGGAAGGTCGAACTCATCATCGAAATGAAAGTTCGGCAAGGCCGAACTCTCCCTTTGAAGCTCATCAATGAAGTTCGGCGCGAGTGAGGCCGAACTCCACCATCACAGTAAAGTTCGGTGCAAGCAGTGGCGGAACGAAGTTCTCCCACGAATGAAGTTCGGCATAAGTGAGGCCGAACTCCGCAGCAGATCATCCAAATGAAGTTCGGCCGTGCTCGAGACCGCCTCAGGACGATCGAGGCCGAACTCCCCTTCGAGTACGTCGCTACAACGAATTCACGGACGGTGCAATAAAGTTCGGGCAAGCAAAGCCGACCCCCTCCCTGCGAGCAAGAAAGTCCGGACAAAGAAGCATGAAGTTCTCCCACAGAAAGTTTCGCGGAAAAGCGGAATGAAGTTCTGCGCAAGCAAAGCCCGAACTTCTCGAGCTCACTACAAAGAAAGCCCCAATAGAAGGGTGCGAAGAAATCCTCCTCCTGAAAGGTTCCGCAACTACGACCCGCTCCTCTAACTTGGATTCTCGGCGAAGTTAGAGCTAGCCGCCAAGACCTGAAGGACTATGGCCTCCCCAAACGTGCGCGATCGAAGCAAGTAAAGTCCTTACCATCGCGACCATGGCCACGACACTGAGGAATACGTTCAGCTTCAGGAATACGTTCAGCTTCAGAACGAGATTGAAGAGCTCGCCAAAAAGGGATGGGATAAATTCTTCTGACGCCAGTCTGAAGCGGGAGAAGATCGGCTAAAAGTGCCACCGTAACTAGAAAAGACAAGAAGGTCGGCCGTCTCGCGGCGTCATCAACGCCACTCCGGAGAGGAGCTAGGAGCTAGCTACATCGACGATCCGCCGTCTCCCAGCGATAAAGTCAAGAGAAGCATGCTCCAAATTAAGGAGACCAGCATGTAATAGAGGAGGCCGTCTGGATGGGACTCGTTGCCCGAGGGAACTCAAGGAACAACACCCTGACGACCCTCGAAAATGTGCTACGAGTGGCTTCCCCTCGGTAAAATTCTCCCCTCTCAATAATATTATTTCTGAATGCGAAAACTATGCGATGACAGGGAAGAAGCAGTCGGCCGCGTTAGGAACAGGAGGAGAACCTCGTCCTAACGCGAGCAACAACCTCGGCTAGAGATAATATCTCTCCCGAGTGACCGTAGACAACCGAGCCAACCTGAGCGACCGAAGCAACCTCGGTCAAAGATAAGATCTCTCCTGAGCAGTTCGGCCAGAGATAAGATCTCTCCCGGACGGTTCGGCCAGAGATAAGATCTCTCCCGAAAAAGCAACGCCGACCAAAGATAAGATCTCTCCCGAACGGTTCGGCCAGAGATAAGATCTCTCCCGAAAAGCACCTCGGCTAGAGATAAGATCTCTCCCGAGCAGTTCGGCCAGAGATAAGATCTCTTCCGAAAAGCAACATCGGTCAGAGATAAGATCTCTCCCGGACGGTTCGGCCAGAGATAAGATCTCTTCCGAAAAGCAATCTCGGCCAGAGATAAGATCTCTCCCGAGCAGTTCGGCCAGAGATAAGATCTCTTCCGAAAAGCAACGTCGGCCAGAGATAAGATCTCTCCCGGACGGTTCGGCCAGAGATAAGATCTCTTCCGAAAAGCAACCGGCCAGAGATAAAAATCTCTCCCTCGGCCAGAGATAAGATCTCTCCCGAAAAGCAACGGTTCGGCCAGAGATAAGATCTCTCCCGAAGCAATTCGGCCAGAGATAAGATCTCTCCCGAAAAGCAACCCGGCCAGAGATAAGATCTCTCCCGGACGGTTCGGCCAGAGATAAGATCTCTCCCGAAAAAGCAACGCCGGTCAGAGATAAGATCTCTCCCAGACGGTTCGGCTAGAGATAAGATCTCTCCCAAAAAGCAACCTCGGCCAGAGATAAGATCTCTCCGCAACCACCTCGGCCAGAGATAAGATCTCTCCCGAGCAACCACCTCGGCCAGAGATAAGATCTCTCCCCGGTTCGGCCAGAGATAAGATCTCTCCCGAAAAGCAACCCGGAGAGATAAGATCTCTCCCGGAGTTCGGCCAGAGATAAGATCTCTCCCGAAAAGCACCTCGGCCAGAGATAAGATCTCTCCCGAGCAACCACCTCGGCTAGAGATAAGATCTCTCCCGAGCAGTTCGGCTAGAGATAAGATCTCTCCCGAGCAACCACCTCGGCTAGAGATAAGATCTCTCCCGAGCAGTTCGGCCAGAGATAAGATCTCTTCGGCTAGAGCACCTCGGCCAGAGATAAGATCTCTCCCGAGTGAAGGTCTCGTTCATAAAAGATGAGGTGGGGAGAGAGGCTCGGACGACGGCCCGCATGTGCCCCCACAGTCCGTTAGGAACTGGAGGAGAACCTCGTCCTGATGCGAGCAAAGTCGAAGGCCTTGTTTACAAAGGCCTCATCCTAACGCAAGCATCGACCTTGGCTAGATAAAGCAACCGTATCAACTTCAAACTGGAGATGGGATCTCCCCTGAGCTTCGACCTAGACCAGCACAGAGCTCAGAGGAAGACTTCGGCAGTCGCCTTTCCTGCACTCCCTTCCTTCGATTTTCGAACTCGGGAGTGGGGGGCTAGTGTTAGGGATAAATCCCGCTCTAGCCGAAGTCTAGCTCGATACCCGGCCTAATGCAACCGGTAGCCGCAGAAGAGCTGCGGCAGACGGGCTTCAGCCGAACTTCCAGCGGCCGAGCTTCTTCCAGCAGCCCGAACTAGGTAGCTGCCGAGCTCCTTGGACTCCAAGCGGCCGGGCTTTAGCGGAATCCCCCAGCGGCCGAACTCCTCAACGGTCGCCCCCTCGGCCGAACTCCCCAAGCACTCAGCAAGCAGTCATCACTCGGCCGAACTCCTTAGCGGTCGCCCCTCCGCCGAACTCCTCAGCGGTCGCCCTCACCGAACTTCGGCCGACCGAGCTCCTACCGAACTCTCAAGTGTCCAAGCCTCAGCCGAAGTCCAACAGCCGGACCGAACTCCCAAACGGCCGAGCTTGCGGATCCTCAGCGGCCGAACTCTTCAGCGAACGAGCCTTAGCTACATACCTCCAGCCAGACGCCTATGGGAGCCGAACTCCCTCCTATCTTCCTCTTCAGGAGCCCGAACTCCTCCGAAATGGGCACACGACGAAGGCCTTCAACCCTTCATTCGGCTGGCTCTGCAGCCATCACCATCAGTCCGCCGCAAGCTCTGCAGCCATCACCATCAGTCCGCTGCAGGCGATAGCGACCCACTGTCAGGATCAATCCGCCGCACACGGCACCATCCCGTGAGACTGACTCCGCCGAACCTCGAGCGGCCCGCCAGCACGCGGCTGCAGTTGTCACCATCAAGCTCCGCTATAAAAAGGACCCTTCCGATACGCTAAGGCTAAGCTCTCTGACCTCTAATCTCTCTGAGCTCTCCTCTTCTTCTCTAAGCTTTGGAACTCATTCCGAGCACTCCATTCCTATTGGCCGAAAACTGACTTGATCGTTGGAGAGTCCTGACGGAGCCACCCCCCATCGGCTCCGGATGGGACTTTATTTTGCAGGTCCCCGGCGGCGATCTCGGCGGCCCCCACTCCAGCAACCTCCGGCGACGATCAGTTCCTGCACCAACAGTTCCAATACAGAACTCCTAAAAAGAGGGCAGCCATTAATCAGTCGTCGAAGCACCTACGGTTTCACAGGAGGATGACTCCGTCGAAGTGTTTCCAAACACCCAACATCCATGCGGGCACAAGAATTAATCATGAAGACACGTCCAGATCATAAGGCCTATCGGCAAGGTGCACCCGTCCGTTCTTTTTCACTACTGGGACAAGCGGCGGGATGATGAATAGCGAAATCTAGATGAAGCACTTGAACTCCTCGGTGCATGGAGATATACATCCAATCATCGAATTCGCTGCAGTCGTGAGGCCGGTAGGTCGTTTTGTGGAATTGAAGTCGCAGCTTTCTAATGGGTGAGTGCTTGCTCTGCAGCATACACGTCACTGCTGCGTGCTAAGTTACCGCAATCGATATCGAGCACGGGAGCGCGGGTCCACGAGTATCTCCACCTTCTTGACAGGAGGCTGGTCCGCGCCGCGTTTTTGGTGGGTAGGAAGGATGGGATATGCTGAAGAGTAAGTAGCATCTGACAGATCGTTAAGACCATTGTTCTTCTTCCCTTCAGGCTTTGCCATGAGATGAATTGGAGAGATAACGAAGGTTGCACCAAAAGAAAGCGTTGAAGGAAAGCTGATTCAAATAGCAAACAAGTAAGATGCCTCCTTTCTCTGTTCCCCTACGACTTGAAAAGGAAAAAGAGAGGGACGGAGAAAGAGGAGCGGAGTCACAGAAGAGATCGGGCGTCAATGAGGTGGGGTTGTATTGGGACCAGGTTGAAATCCAATATGCTCTCTCCATATGCGGAATAATGACGTGAATAAATAGGAAATAAGTGTCCTTTGTGGATGAAGACACGCCGACGAGGGAATTCTTGCAAACAAAACAATTTTACACCATTAACATCCCAATCTCCATCCCTTTCTTACAAACAAAAGTATAATCAAAAGACTACCCCACGTATGACCCCTTTTCCATTTTCAGATCGATGTCCAAATCTGATACGCTCGATCAAGGCTAAGGAATCCCCAGAATCCTGTAAAACTCCTAATCTGGAACTTTGGTGATGATGAGCTACAACTTTTCAGACTTCTGAGATATAAACCAACTGCTTCCAGGCATCCTCTTAACACCTCTTTCCTCCATCTGCCTTCTGACCCTCTCCGCCTCCTCATATTTCCCTGCAGCGGCGTAGATGCTTGACAGCAAAACAAAGTTCCCTGCATTCTCTGGCTCGATCTCAAACAACACTCTTCCCGCAATCTCCGCAAGCCCGACTTCTCCATAATTCCGGCAAGCCCCGAGAAGTGCCCCCCAAGCCTTAGCGGTTGCTTTAACCGGCATCCCCTGTATAACCTCATAAGCCTCATTCAATCTCCCTGCTCGGCTCAAAACATCCACCAAGCACGAGTAGTGATCACTTCCTGCCACAACTCCATAGCCTTTGGTCATTAGCTCAAAATATTCCAATGCATCATCTGCAAGTCCCGCGTGACTGCATGCTTTTAATACACCAAGAAACATAATCCCATCCGGCCGTACATCGTCTCTTTCCATTTTCTGAAGAAGAGACATCACAATTTGAGCATTGCCATGGAATGCGTACGACGATATCATGGAGCTCCATGCTACCACGTCCCTCTCCAGCATCTGATCAAAAATTCTACGTGCATTGATCAAACAACCGCACCGGCCATAAGCTTCAACAAGTCCACTGGACAGGTGGGAATGCAGTTGGATGTCATGTCTCATGGCAAAGCCATGAACTTCTTCGATCAAATTCAATGCGCCAATGCTCACACAAGCAGGTAAGAGTGCTAGAATCGTGATCAGGTTGGGCTTCAAACCCGATCCCTGCATCCGCCGATAGAAACCGAGGGCTCGAGACGACCCGTCATCGGATTCTGTGAATGCTGCGATTATTGAATTGTATGATGACTCGGTGGGTGTGACATCCATGAGCTCAAACAATCGCAGCGCGTTGGTTATATCGTTAGAACGGGAGTAGAGTGAGATCATTGCATTCCACACGACAACATTTCGTTGCGGACATTCTTCAAACAATTGCCGGGCATAGGTAACGGATATGCATTTGCCATAAGCATCCACGAGAGCGGATGCAACGAATGGGTTACAGAGCAGACCGGCCTTCACGACATGGGCATGGATCAAAGCCACGGCCGGCGGGAGGTGAAGGGCGGCGGAAGACTTGAGAGCGAGGGGGAAGGCGAATGGGTCGAGAGCGAGGTCGGGGCTGGAGAACATCTGGGAGAAGAGGGCGAGAGCTCGGTGGTGACGCCCTTGGTTCACGTAGGAGGTCAATAGCTTGGTATAGGAAAGTAGCCGTTGGTGGCTGCTCCGGAAGGAACACATGGATAACTATATTCTCCTTCAGTTTCTCCTGCTATTTGAATAAATCCCTCGAAGAGATATCCAAGAATTTGATAACGTTGTATACGTTCTCATCTCTACCAAGCAAGTACGAGGCATATCTACCATTTAAGACGAAGCTGCTGCAACGAGGCCCAAATCCGGTGTTTCCGTCGGTTTTGCAAGCATAGAAGCGGTGCACAAAGAATTTCTCTTCGCAAATATGAATTACCGTAGTGGTCTGCACGTGACATTTTCTATTTCTATAAATATTTTTCATTTTTCCTGCAAAAAAACATATTTCAATTTGTTTTATGCTTGAATGGATAAGAGTGGAGAGAGTGCATTGATTGTATGGACCATGGGATGATGGTCATTGATGATTCTTTGGACATTATTATGGCCATCAATGTTTACCATTAAGTGCACAAATCATTTATGGGTGAAAATTGAGTTATTTGGATTTTGAAGGATTGATGATCACTAGTTTTTGGCTATGAGATATCCATCCTAGCCATCATGGATGTATTTAACCAATGGATACGTCATTGTTCGTGCATGAATTCCTGTGATACGAAATGAACCACTTCAAATAGATTCATTGCTCTAATCTTGTATAGATTTTTTTTTTTTTTTTTGAATGAAATTAATCCCGTATAGGTTGAGTGAGCTCTAAGTAGTTTATTAGACAAATCGATAAGTCTAGCATTTTCGGATTCTATTAATGAATTATAATAATTTATAAATCTAAATAGGATGATTGTTCTTTGATATCATCCACTCCTATAGAGATATCTCGGTATCAAAATGTCTTGAAATAAATTAATGGATGTAAATAAATAGTGCACCCCTCCACTAAAATAGGTTAGAAGGCTTGCATGCCTAATCTATGTAAGGTGAGTGCTCTATTCAATAATATAGGATTCATGCAAGTTAAAATATTTATTTTGGTTAACTAGCTGCAAAAGCATTTACTTAAGAGGATGCTATCGATTTAATGAATATAATAATATAGGATTCTTGCAAGTAGAAATCCTCATTTTGATCAAGTAGCTATAGAGGCCTTTATTTAAGAGGGTGCTATCGGTCTAGCGAATATTGCTAATTTTGGTGTTCATCCATGGTGGCATACAAGCAGATTGCAAACTAACAAGGATTTTTTTCTATTATTTATTTGCAACTCCTGCTCTCAACTCATGAAAAATGAGTCAAACTTTCTTTGTAACTCCCAAAACTTCTTCATGGTAGCTCCATTCCATCCTTCACTTCATATAAGTTTAAGATGTCTTTGATTTACATTTTTTTCCCCTCTTTTATAGAAACATAATGGAAGAAAATCTACCGTGTGAAAGCAGAAGTTGAACCCAAGTTATCGATGCCAAGGAACGTGCATTTTACAATATTTTACCATAAGTAATCATGACATTCCAGACATGGAATAATAAGCTGACATATCTAATATGAATATATATATAGGTGTGGATTAAAAATACACACGTGCACGTGTCTTGTGTGTCATAAGGTTTTAGTTTGATCCATAAAAATATGGGATCTTGATTCATCCTCTTGATATCATCATTTGACACCATTCGTAGTTGCAAGTTAAAAAAAACAAATTATATTTAGTTAAAAAACAAATTATATTTAGTTAATTAAGCAGATAAATAATAAAAGTTTTAGTTTGATTATATATTTTTTTTTAGGATCAATAGACATCAGGTGCTTGATGGAATTTTTGCTAAAAGTTAAAAAAAACAAATTATATTTAGTTAATTAAGCAGATAAATAATAAAAGTTTTAGTTTGATTGCATGATTGTACCAATCTTCTCGGCATATTTTATTCATGCCACTCAAATAAGTGCCATTGTACCATCAGGGATGAGGGTCTGGTTGCAAATGAGTCGAACTACCTGTGAGTTATACTTGAATTTGACTCGAGTCCAAGCTCAACTTGATTCGGTTAGCATTGAGCTCTAGAAACAAAATACTCGATTCGAAAGCTAACAAGCTTATTTAAGTTTATATATATTTTTAATAATAATATTTTATTTATAATAGATATTAATATATATTATTAATGAGCTAAGGTTCGATTTCGAATTCGAGTATGACTTTGATTAATATTCAGTTGAGTCAAGCCAGTCTTGAGTTTCTCTCTCTTTATTTTTTAATATATATCTCCATCGTGAATGATTCTCTCTCAATTGCTACTCTTGACTTGCTCGTACATGTCCTTGTAATATATTTAGCTAAATGATAGTATTGCATTGCATTCAGTTCATTCTTAAAGGGGATCATGGAAATGTTGACCCCTAATTTTTCTAAATCTTGAATAACTGAATTTCTATGAGAGGCCCTTCAGCTCAAGTTGTTTTTGTCCTAGTCGCTGACCCCCAACATTGGCAATCTTTTGAGAAGCTTTATATATATGTTAGCCTTTTTGGACTGGTTTGGTTCGCAAAATTTTTTTTTTTAAAAAAATTATTTTTAAAAAATTATTTTCTGTAAATATGATTTTGACATGATAAATCATAGGAAAGTGGTCTATTATAGAGTAGCTTATGTTTAGTTCAATATCTATTTTACTAAAAAATTTATATAAAATACTTATTATATCCTTAATAAATATAAAGCCATATCTTTCTACTCCAAAATTTTATACAAATAGTAATATTATATTTATATTACTATAAATATAATACTAATATATTATAATATAACATTAGATTATAATAATTTATTATATTAATATAATACTAATATTTTAATATTATTAATATAAATATAAATGTAATATTAATATAGTAGTATATTAATATAAATATTAATATGTAAATATAAATGCTATATTAATGTTAATAAAAATATTATATTAGTATAAATATTAAAATAATATTATATTAATATTTATTAAGATAATATTTAATAATATTTTTAAGAATTTGTATACTTCACAATCATAAATTGGCAAAAGAATATTTTTGAAAAAAAAAATGGTTATCAATTTTCATTCCACGAAAAATTTCTAAACCCACCTACCATATGGTTTCCATTTTTTATGAAATACGAAAAATATCTTCCCATGAAAAATATTTTTTTATTCTTATTTCTCTTAAAACTTCAACCAAAATAGAATTTTCTTCGCTTTTCAAAAATTATCACTTTCTTCCCCGTCGCTTCCTGCGAACCAAATGAGCTGGTCGCCAACCTCAACATTTTCCATCTTTTGAGAAGCCGTGTGGGTGCATGTTATTATTTGTTTCACTTTTTACATGGCGTTTTTGTTTGTAATGCTTGATGTTTGTTTTATTAAGTACTTAAGTGAAACATAAAGAAAACAAAGCAACCAGCAGTACAAGTATGAAAAGTTGTATGGATTATAATACGGAAAGCCAAAAACCACCATCAATCCAAAACATGATCCAGAGCTCTGCAATACACGGTAAGCTGCTGATATAATAAATCCGTGTGAAGAGAATGCAGCAGATTGCGACATAAGAATTCTTGCTACCGAAAAGAGCATTGTGGAGTGCCTTTCGCTTCCTTTACCTGGTACTGTTTGTGGTGCTCTTCCTTGCAGTGATGGTGTACAACTGGAGAGAAGGCTGATCGGTTGGAAAAATTTGCACGTACTAGGTATGTTTGTCCTCCAAAATGTTTGGTTTTTCGGGTGGGACAGGTAAGAAAAAACCTAGTAGAGGTCATTCTGGTTGTTCTGAAGTCTTTGATAGTGCACTATAAATGTGGAAAACATCAACGAGTAAAAAAATATTCCCTTTCAGAAAGTAATGGTGCGGGTGGTCAGTTGGAAGAACTTGCGCATCACCATATTTGGTTTTTCAGGTGGGACGGGTGAGAAAAAACAGGTAGAGGTCATTTTGGTTGGAGCGGTTATTCTGAAGTCTTTGATAGCGTACTGCGTGGAAAACATCAATGAGAGCAAAATTGGGATGGGAAGGTTTCTGGAGAAATGCGATCATTTCATAGAGCTTCACCCCTCGGACAACTGCCGTTTTTTTAAAATTCCCCGGATTTGATGGTATGGTTCGTTGTTGCTTACCGTGTCGGCTATGATTTGTGAAGCCACTGAATTCTATAGCGCGCGCGGATCGCTGAGGAACGTGGTAAGTGCTAGAATTTTATCCTACTCGATTATTTTCTTCAAATTTGGTGTCCATTTGATCCATTCTTGAACGTCTCCTTGTCTCTTTAGGCGAAAGAAACATTAGCATGAGGTTGGTCTGCAATACACCTGGAGCATCCTTTGACGTATTTGAAAAAAAAATAAGTAAATCCAAAAAAAAAAAAATAATGAATGAGAGTAACACTTATAATTGTGTAAAAGAAGTCCGAAAATGTGGTAAAGATCTCTTTCTAGTACCCTCATTTACTTTCCTAGCGAATTTAAAATTCCTCCCTAAATTTTCCCCAACATACAAAATATGATAGCATAGCCAAAACTTATCAAAAGTCAAATAATAAAGAACCACCTTCTCTTATTCTCACAATCATACCTTTGAGGGTATTAACATAACAGAAAAGGGCACAGCCACAATAAAAAAAGAAGGGAAAGAAAGAGAGAATAAAGTATTCTAAGATCTAACATAGAGTTTGAAGGCACGGCAAATGTAGAATGCAAGGTAGCTCTGTAGAGCTAAAAAGATATGTTACAAATACGAAGGAACCAAGTTGACAGTAGACAAGAGGAGGAAAATAAATAAACAAGCAGAAATGTTACTTTGACCGTGGGACAAAGTAACATTGCCATCGATATGACTTTGGTGCATCATAATTCTAGTCCCACAAAACAAATCGATTTCCTTACCTCCGTGCACTGATGACAGCTTTGGCTGGAAAACATGTCACTCGACTTTACTCGGAGTAACTCGATAGATATGTCTGTGTACTACTATGATATCTAACATTCTCCTTGAAAAAGAAAAAAAATGAAGAAAACAGATCTAACATTACCTTCCACAAAATTTATGCTCGACTTAATATGACATAAGCCAATTCCAAGCACATCAACCTGATTTTAGTCTGATATGTGTAAAAGGTTTCACGAGATGCATCAAATAGACAGACAGCAAGAACAAAAAGTATTGTTACATGAAAACGATAGTCTTGCACTAGAAAAAAAGAAATCAAAAAAATTATGTCCACGGGTACCAAGTTCAAGACCAAGACTCAAAGATTCAAGATGATTTGATCAACCAAGATCATCCCACCACCCCAACAACTGAATCGTATCAAGGAGAAACCAAATTTTATAGAAGTTACACATTCATTATCCTAGTCATTAAATCAATATATGATTTGAGTAAGAACGATTTGAAATGAGATTTTAGATTAAGGTTACTACATGGGATAAGGGAGAAGTAGAAAGGAAAGCAGCAAAATTACTTTGTTTTTGCTCGCACACTTGTTTCTCCCCTTGAAAAGAGAGGATTAAAAGGATGTGCATTCATAATAGATGCATCTATCTGTACGCAAGTGGAATTTGTTATCCAAGCCCAGGAATTTGCATTACAGTAGAGATAGAGGTAGATGGCAAAAGAATATAACTGGTGGCCGTCGTGGCGGTTTTGTGGGTGAGTTTCGTCCCTTGAAAACCCCTGCAACATCGATGGCTATGTCAATTATTTGGCATTATAACATAGATATTATACATGAATAGAGTGATGCTATTTTAACATAGATATTACCTCTGTAGCCTTGAACATGCTAAGCCAAAAACAACAGGATATCTAAACCAATCTTCATATGGTTACGATGATAATCTTGTGCAGTACCTTCATGTTCGTTCCAGATAGCGCTCAGGAATTGGTACGAGGCTGTAAGAATTCAATAATCATGGAATTGAACGAGGATAAATTCCAAAAAAAAGGTTTTGACCTATCAAACCTTGGTAGTTGAACAATAGGATGTTTGTCATCAAACCCTTGAATGTCTTGCCATAATATCTACTGGTATATTTTTCATGTCATCATAGAAAAATCTTATACATACAATAAAATACTTGAGATTGGAGGTAGAAAATCTGATGTCTAAACATGTTGCAGATGGCAACTCCGTGAGTCCAAATTCTCAGGTGGACAGCGAGATAGAAGTTTATCAGAACATACTGATAACATTTGAGCCCTGCAGATATTATTAATAATTCAAGCTGAATTCATCAAACCAAAACTTTAGCTTCAAATCCTTCATGTCTGTACCCTTAGGAATCTTGTGAGCCTTGGTGACATTCTGATTTGAAGCCTTTCAAATAATCAGTACTTTACCGCCATTTATAGAAAAGAAGCTTGACCTTGAACAGGAGTGAGTCATGTAACTGAGCCATGGTTAGGTCCATGAGTACTGCAAACCATAGTTTAGGACTCCAAATTACTCGTATTCAGCGGCATCATATTTATTCTACGGTTGTCTCATTCTGAATAGCTTATCGACGTATAATTTTGCAAAGCCTCACAGAAATCGAAGAATTTGCCCGACAAAATCTGCGGTTGTGAGGATACATGGTTTTTTAATTCGACCAAAATAATTTTTGTTTCAAGCTTTACTGGTTCTGGAGAATCTAGAGTCAGCTCAAGGTTAAGGTTTCCTCGGTGAAATTGTTCGATGGTCGGTCGGGATTTTCAATTAAACTTTCTGTTTTAATTTTTTATGAGCCACCTCACCGCCCACCCCAACAAAAACCAACGAACAAACAAAAGTGAGAAACTTGTGCCACAACAATTATAGTCCTAAAGACCCTGGCGTCAGGGGTGCCCAAACAGCAACAACAGAAATGGTTTGTGATGCACTTACGTAGGTACTTATTTGGGACACCACCCATGCCATCAGCAGAAAATATATCGAACCATTGCCATTCTCTCGCACCAGCGACCAATATCTCAAGCAATGCGATCCATGATGATCAAGAATTCCTTTTTCCTACATCTCCCGTCTCGAGAAATATTCAGAGGGAAGACATATCAAAGAAGAAAAGGCCAGATTACATATCTGCAATTTATCTTCTGCTAATTTAAAGCAGTACCCAAGAGGCAAAAACACCACTTCCCAAGTAAGATATAATTCCTGTCAGGGTGTCTGCTGCAAAACTAAAAGTAAAAGCCGACTATTGAAGACAAGCATGCAGTAGGCTAGAAGATGTTGGCGATCCTTGGATCTCTTCATGCTGAATAATCGTACTACTGCTTCCATCTTCATGCAACGTCACCCGATTCTGAGTCTTCTTTGATGGAACTAGAGTAACCTTTTCTGCTGAAAATATGTCACCGGATAATAATTTCACAAAACTGAGTTCATGTTCAGTTGCACCAAAGTTACTGATCTCAACCACCCTAAGGTGACACAGACGAGCTGAATCCGGCATGGTGGCCATGGATTCTCCTTCCATACATGAAGAATTCTGTGGCACCTGCTTAAAAGCGAATATCATGAATCAAAATCTGTTTGAAATTACCAAGGAAGCATGGATTCTATCAGTCCGTTTATTACCTTATATTGATCTATCACCAGAGATTCCAGATTGGGTGAGCAGTGAAGCAGGCTGGTTATCGCTGCAATGCCATCTTTGTCAAGTGAAATGCCTGCTCTCAGATGCTTAAGGTTGCGAAATAAGGGAAGACTCTGGGAACGATCTCTCCTTTGCAGGAAAAACTTGAAGAAGAACAGGATGGAAGTATAAGGATCACAAAATGCTGCTGGAAAAAATGAAACATGCAACCATAACCACTGCCATTCGATTTATATCAAACAAGAATTAGATGCCAACCATAAAGAGGAATCAGAAGAACCTTTTTAACACCCAACTGGCATAACATGTGGGGCGCATACCTTGAAGGCACCACACAAGAATTCCAGAGACTCGACATTATGAAGTCCTGCAAGCACGCTGCTTATTCTTCTGTACCGATCCGTATCCCCAATATCATCATTCAATGAATTAAAAAAGAGGCAGACAGAAGCATGCGCCAGAGAAGACAGGTTCATCAGAGCAAGTTCTTGAAACACCATGCCCCAGTAGGTGAAGGATACCAGTTTTGGAGCAGAGATCCGAACCACGGTCTCAGCATCGTCGGGTACATATAGTTGTAATCTCTTAAGTTCAGGGGAACATATCTCTAAACTAAAGAAATAACAATGTTCGAAGGATAAAACTTCGAGGAGAGGGCATCCAGAGAGGAGATCCTTTAATGAGTCATCCAGGAATTCGGCGTATGAAACCTCCAACCTCTTGAGCTTAGGGAGGGATACAGGACCAGGCAAACCGATGAAACCACACATAACTTCCAGCTTCAGTACCTGCAGTGACTGGCAATTGAAGACGCAGCTCGGCAAGATCTCATCTATGTACAAATGCATTTGAAGCTCGAGCCATTTAACGTTACGTTTCACCACAAAACGTAGCCATCTCTCGGCTTTCTCCAAATCTTTCCCTTCCCCCATCCACTGAAGGCGGAACGTAGAGATGTCCGACGCATCGCGGAGGAGGAGGACGGTGTCAATAAAGTTCGTGAACCTCCGTCTACCGTCCATGGTGGAATCGAAGTCATCGGAGGAGAATGATAGGGTGGGAGTCGATTCCCATAGGTGCGTCCACCTCTTCGACAGGATGCTCGCCTCCACGAGTTGTCTGGTGGGGAGGAAAGAGAACATGTGGTGCAGAATGGCGTCAGGCAATTCACCGATCCTGTCGCGGCTTCTTCCAATCTCCATGGTGCCACATCCGCTTCCTTCTATCCTACCGACCGACATCCATCTTGCTGCACTCTTCATTGCGTTTAAGACTTCTAAGAAATCGGGCTCGGAAGTTTGTCAAAACTCGAATTCATCCATCAGAAGGAACGGATTTTGCTTTCTCTCTTGTAATAAAACAGTAAATTGTTGGGAAAAGTGAGAACTATGTGTTAGAGATTTTGTTCGTCATCAAAATACCACAGTGATATGAACAATTAGTGGGATTTGATGCTGAGAAAATCTAATAAAGGCTGTGATGGGAAGCTGTAAGAACCAATTCAGAAATTACTCAAGAGAAAGGAGAGATCCAGAGAATTGGAGAAAAATTACCGGAGAAGAAGAAACTACGACCTCGTTCCCTCGTTCTCTCGGTGAAAAATCCTAGCTACGTTCCGACGGATGCGACCCGCGGGCGTCCAAGATCCAAACAAGCCCCAGGGAGCGCGACGATAGCGATCGCGAGCGGGGCTGCTTGCGGTTATGCCCTAGCGGAGAGGAGCAAAAGCGGTGGGGTTTTTCTCTGGGCGCCGGAGATTCCCGTAAAATGCGGGCACGCATAAATATCGTTTCCGTGAACGATTTCCTTGAGAGGAAAAAATGGGGGTAAAATAATGTAACTTAGAAACTCGTAATTAAACCATCATTTAGGCATCCTCAATAAACTCTCTGACGGTTGCTAAGCCCGCATTTTGCAGTCACATGTAACCAGAGAACCGTAAATCTTTCACATGGTCGTCTTTTTTAATTATTTTATTTTATTTTGCGTTGACAAACTTTCATCATTTAGTTCTCGAACCATGGATCAAACTCAGCTTGCAGACGTCTATATAATTTTTCTTTTTCGTAAAACAGGGGAGCTAGCGGCTATACGTTAGAACGAGAACAAAAGTGTCTGCATAAGAGTGCGAATGGCAGAGGGAGACGAGGAAAGACGCTTAAAGCAGGTATGATATAGCAAAGAAATATAATAAAAAATAGGCAGCGATGAGATGAACACATGAAAGCCCAACATGCCCGTGGCTGATGCACATATATTAAATACTAAAAAAAATAATTATAAATTCTAAAAATATTTGAACAATTTGGACAATCATTCATCCCAAGATGGACGACATCAATCATGCACAGTATTCTATAGTACTTTTTAAATACTATAGAAAATCTCATTCCATATCGGAAATATGGTATCACTGGGAGTCCTGAGTCCAATGGAGAAGAAGCTGCATATAATAAGGATTGCCCAAAAAAAAAAAAAAAAAGGGCTATAGGCCCTATGTAGAAAACACATGATGAAAAATAGACCATGTACTTGAGAAATAACTTGATGCGGCATAATCGCTAGCCTGTAGGGTAGTCACTTGTAATTACGAATTGCCATTGCCCATATAGTAGCTGAGAGAGAGTAATGTCAGGAATAAGATATGATCCATCTGTGTCAGAAACAACACTGCAGAGAGATGAGAACATGGTCCAGAAGATAAGCAACCATGGCAATAAATAGAAGAACCTTGGACTATTAACATCATAAGAAGTAAAAATTGCTGATTGCAAGCTAAGCACTGCAGTATTGTGGTTGTGCTGAAGATTGCAAGCTAAGCACTGCAGTATTAACTCCGACATAGGCAATGTCGTAGTAAAGCTGATACAAAGCGTATATAAGCATAAGAGAAAAGCAGAAACACGACAATGAATATACCCCTATTACATCATAAAGCAGCAACGGCTGTGGATTGAATAAAAACTATTTGATGCATCGTAGATATATCGAAAAACCAACTGAAGAAATGATGGACAAAAATCAGTTTTGAAGTATAAGTAGTGCCATCGATAACCAATCTGGTTGAGTATTAGGACACGCACGAAAATGGAATTCCATAGCCATCTGCTTGCAATATTTGATGGAACTTGGAATCCAAAACAGACAGAGGACCAACAAAGATCACCTTGCAACACATGGCTGGCCAAATAATCAGCAACTTTATTTACTTCTCTGTAGATATGAATAATCTAAACACAAAATTAGCTGCTTTCTAGGCCTAGATATCCTTAAGCAAAGGAATATGCTGATACCTTTGATTAGAGGGACAAGATGGACCCCGAAATGATAGAAGAGTCACCTTCTAACCAAATTTGCTTTGCATGAAGCTGCTACACAGCTGCTCTGAGACCCAGCAAGGTTGTTGCAAGCTCTGCAAATGGTATAGATGGAGGATGCAAAAGTTTGCCACTAGCTTAAATCAAAAGAGCTATATGATCCCATATCACATAACCAACAACAGTTTGAGCACGTGCAACAGAAACATCAAAGTTGACCTTAATGACTCCAGAGGGAGGAGGCAGCCGCAAAACTAAGTGACCAATTGAGATTGAAAGAGAATGTCGAGGAAAACTACCCTAGTATACTGTCGACGGAGCATCATTAAAGCATAACATAGGAGCGGAAGCAGGATAAATAAATGAAGAAGCTTGTCAAATCACCTGTATAAGAGAACATTGCTTATGCTTCAATACTCGATTGTTGCCCTCTTGCTATGGAAGTTGCGTGGCATCATCTCCTTGTCATAACGTATGACGTATTGCATCGTAAAGATGTTCAGATCTCCTGACTGTGACTACTACCCAGGAGTTGATGAGACCATTGGTCATGTTCTCCTCAAATGCCTGCGAGCAGCCTAAATATGGTGGTCGATGCCCATTGGCAGCATCATTCTCCAACCTATCACCAAATGCTTTTCAGCTTACTTAAAGGAGGGGATACAAAGAGGTAACTATTTCTATGATGTGATCCATATTAGCTATATTACATATCATATTTGGTTGTTTAGGAACATTTGCATATTTGAAGATTCTAACAAAAACTCTGAAGTGACAGTTCCAAGCAGCTAAGTACATTCATGCTAATACCTTGGATGAACCTTAGCTAGCTAGAGAAATCTAGAACTCTTGCCTTGCAGTTTTTGCACCATTCATTGTGATTTATTTCACTTGATGGTAGCACTTTGGGTGACGACCTTGCCAGCGGTGCAGGTGTTGTCATTAGAAGTCCAAATTCCTCATTGGTAGTAGCAGGTGGTTCCGTTTTTGTATGATACAACCTATTGCATTGGCGTAACTTAGGGAAGAAATTGGGAAGGTCTATTAATTGTTTCCCACCACTAATTTGAGGGCACCTAATATCATATTTAGGGGGACTTAGTGACGATGATTACCTAGGTGACCAATCCTACGAACCAGCTGGTTGATGACGCACATCCTCTTCCAACTAAAATTTGGAGAATTTGTTCCTTGGTAGCTTTTAAAGCCACTCACTGCCACAGGTGCTGCAGACTAGGTCACCCTCTACACAATCTCACGGGGTCGATCATTTGGGCTCTTCCTTTTCTATATTGCCGAGTAGTATATATGCTGAATTTAAGCTTAGCCCAAGTCAGCAAAGAGCTCGAGTGGCTTAGGCTTGTAAGAAAATTAAGCAAATATCAAATTTGAGGTCAGCCTATACTTCAACAAAGAGCCTAAATACGATGTGTGACTAGGTTTGATGTTTTTGGGCTAGCGTTTGAGCAGCATAGTTTTAACCTTGGATCCTCTTAGACTGTTTTCTCGTCTGAAAATGATGGCTGTTATAGATATTTTGTCTCTTATCATGTTCAACGTACATATATCAATTAAGAGAATACATATCATAGCTTTCACTTCACTGTAAAGGCTTTTATTTATTTATTTATTTTGTTAGAAGAGAAGCAAGCCCCATTTGAATTATTGGATGGTAGAGTGGATCTTAAAACGGATGAACACACGGTGGAAGGACGCGCGTACGTAAGACGTAGTGCATGACAAAAGGAAAAAGAAAAAAATGGAAAAAAAAAAAAAAAGGGAAGACGCTAACCAACCTTCAACACAAACAAACAACACAAAAAAAGGCTTTGATGCATAGCCCCACCTTGCGACCTGCTGAGAAACCAACGGCACAAATGGACTAGACAACAACCAGGGATGCATCGCCAACCATGCAACGTGAACGGGTACGGTTGTGTCTTTCACGCGAAAGAATAATTGATCTTCTTTGGAAGTACTCTGAAACTTTATATTCATCCATCTGCACAGATATTGAAGCAATTATTTTCCAATCCAATAGTGGATTCATACAAAGATGAATCCTTTTTTTCGTGCAAGAGATGCAATTCCATCCCAACATGAGGAGCTTAGTAGGTGAGCAGTAAATGCTGGAGGGTTGAGCTAGATCAGGCAATATCCTCTACAGGCATAATTTTAAACTGCATGAGGCTGACAATGCTGGATAGCAGCCATATTATCTATCTCCGAGAGAGATTTATCTTTCCTTCAACCTTCAATACATCATACATTGTACCAACCGAGCTGCTCCTATTCTCAAGATGGAGAGTCGTTCGTCTCTGAGATGAATGACATGACAGTTCTAAAGCTTTGTAACTCTTTGTGGTGCAAAATACACAACACACAGGATCTGAACCTGAGGAAGACACCATAAGGCTAATGCTAACCTAGGAAACCAGCGACTCACACATTAAGACCTAGCAAATCTTAGAAACTCACATGGAGAGAATACAGAGCATGCTAACCTGTTGGAGCATCTTGAAAGCCCAGAATAGGGTAGCCTACATCATCTCCAATTGCGTATCTGACCGTCATCTCCATGGCCTAAGTAGCACGGATGCTGAACAGCTCTTCAAAAGGGGCCATGCTCATCTTATCAACAAGAGCTTGGTAAGCAATAGTTTTTATCGAGCTTTAGGTCCCTGGGCACCCCACAATAGTCTATTGGGTGATGTCCAGCCTGTAGATTAGCTTGAGCCTCCCAAACTCTGAGGAGTCACGGTGGTCCAACATGGGATAGAGTTATACCCTTCGGGTTGTCTTTTTAGATAAGATAATGTCTTCCAGGTAGCCTTTCTGATGAGATCTTGGATCTTTACAACTTTATTCAATATGTTCCATCATTGATCATAAAATGGTATTTTTATAATATCCATATCAAAGATATTATTTTGTTTGGTGAACAATGACTTAAAAATTATTCTTCATCATCAACTTTTATTCTAATTATGCCCAATAAGAATGGCAGCACGTAGTTCATTTTATATTCACAAACAAAACCATCATGTAATAAATTATGTGTGTATATTTTTCTTTTTTTTTTTGATGAAATTGAGTTAAAGAAAATCTAACTCAGCAAAAAATTCATCAATATTATTACGTCTACTCAATCCCAAAGGAGCCCATTTTTTGAAATATCTTTGGAAGCGAATTCCATAAAGCCCATATCACTAAGCTCCTATTGGATTCTTAAGCATTTGGCATTTATTAGGTTTAGTAATTTAATTAAGTGTGATGGTTATTATTACATTTATTTGTCATGGTTGATACTTAAACTCTTTGTTACTTGTGTCATCTCCATTACAAACTTGAAATGATTTTTTGAAGTTTTTATTTAATTAGTGTTGCAAGCATATAGTTGGATGCTTGTTCATCCCATGCTTATTCAAGGATTGTCATACAAAACTATTTAATCCTCTTTTTTTGTTTTAATTCTGCAAAAGACTGTTTAACGTTAATTATTCATGGCCGACAATGTAGGAGTTGGTTTTATTGATGCATAAGTGAAGAATGACATCAGGCAATTTGGCAATTTTGTTGCGGCTGCTACTACTCTACATTCTATTAGGGTATCAGCTAACTCTGATACCATTAGTTAAGGATCTAGTACCAAAATATTATAGTGAATGGAAGAAGAAAATAAAATAAGAAAGCAATCAAGTACATGGATCAGTCCAAAGACTCACCTTCATGGGACATGCAAAGCTTCACTATGAGAGAGAAAATCAAACAATACAAGAGAAACTTACCACTTAAGCCTTGTACAAGAGTCTCTCAATAAAAAGCCTCAAATCCTTATAAAAGCTCTTTAAATCTCTCAAGAAGTCTCTCAACACCTTCAGAACGTCGTCAACTTTTCAATGCAACAAACAGTTCATCAATCGGAGTTATATAGACTCTAAAAACTCAAAAATAGTGTTCTAGTAAGAAATCTAGTCCTAAACACACTCGAGATCAATTCTGAACCGTCCAATCATGACTAGCTCCCTCCTGAACTGTCGGATCGTGCACCAACAGTTCTAAATCAGCTTGGATCGATCTCGGACTATCAGATCATGATTGAAAGCTTTCCTAACCATCGGATCATGCAAAACAGCGCTCCATCATGCCTTATCAAAGCTAGATCAAATCCTAGCTGTCCGATCACGATCGGCTAGAACCAGAGCCGTTGGATCGCGATCGATCCATGGAACAGTGTCGTGGACCACGTGAAATGGCCTCGAAATGGATTGGGGGTCCATACGGGTGCCCACGAGCCGGCGGTCCACCATGGATCGTGCTCCACCACATGGGCTGGACGCCTGTGCAGCCTGGTTTTGCACACTCGCATGCCTGACCGACCCAGCACTACCATGCACTACCAATTTGGGCTACGCTGCCGCCATCTGGCACTGCCTGTGGGGCCAAGACTAGCTACCCTGCTTCAAACTTTTTTCGCGTGTATCTTCTCCATCTGGATTCCGTTTAGACTGTTCTTAGGCTTGTTGGACTCCATTCGTCATCTTGAACCTCGTAGTGAACTTATTATAGGAGAATTCAAGATATTTTTTTTAATAATCTCCACATCGAGTAGATACTCAATCTCCATCCATCTCTGAGAGCCTATGATTCATCTTGCCCCCTGCCCTAGGCACACCTACTGATCATGGATGGACAAACATGAAAGTTGAGCCAGATCGCTCGATCCCATCTTCATTGACTGCTGTGATCCTTCTAACCTGAGATCTACTCGGGATAGCCTCATGCGGTAATAGAAACTTCACCTTGCGATGTTGCATGTCATCCGCTCGAGTCTCTCGTCCCGTGCCCGATCCATCTCCACCTGGAGCTCTACCTCACATTGAATTTCGTATCATGAGGTAATATTCTCCATACTTTCTTCCTCTTAGCACCATCCTACTACTGCGCATGACCTTTAGGATTTCTCCATCAACTTTCCATCTGAAGCTGTTCAAATTTAGTCTGCTCAATGAAATTAGATTCTTCTTAAACCTGGATATGTATTAGACCTCACCCAACTTCTTCATTATTCCATCATGGAGCTTCATGCTGATCGTCCCGCTGTCCTTGATCCCATAGCTCGATCCATCTGATAGGAACACAGTACCCTCATTGATCTTCAGAAAGTCAAACATCTTCTCTCTACAACATACATGATGAAAATAAGTAGAATCCATAATTCACTGAGAGAAAGAAGTAGATACCTCATCAGTAACTAGAAAGACATTATCGCTGCCTTATGTATCGCTACTAGCCACTGCCATAATAGCTCTCATTCGATCCTTGAGTTGTGGACAATCCTTGACTCGATGCCCAAACTCATCACATCTGTAGTATCTAATATTGCTTTGGTCCCTCGACTTGGACCTGGATCATCCTCCTCGCGATCCTCTATCGCTCCATCTACTGTCTCCTGCTCCTTTAGAAACCATCAAAGCTGAGCTACTGCCATCTGAGCTCGAATTGTTGGATTCTTTCTCCTGAGAATCTCATTCTAGAGTATCACTGCAGTAACCTCGTCTATCTTGACGGTGCTCTTTTTTACTAGAAGAGCAAACACCAAGAACTCATATGAAGGAGGAAGGAACGCTAGTAAGACCAACATCCTGATCTTCTCCTCAACTTTTTTGCCAACATTGAGAAGGTCGGTGAGGATCTTCTGAAAGTTAGATAGATGCTCTCGCACGCTCTGACCTTTGTCCAACCACAGCTGGTAGAACTACCTCCAAAGAAATAGCATGTTAGTGAGCAACTTCACCATATCAACCCTCCGAGTTTTGACCACAACACCATCGAAAAAGTCTCGGTAAGTATATAGATCACCATATCATCCACTACGTACAAGTGGATTGTGCTTACCGTTTGCATCTGGATCTACTTCCAATTCTTTACCTCCATGGTAACTGACATCTTATTGTTTAAGAAAGCATCGATCAATCCATGTTGGATGAGGACATCTTTTATGCTTGCTTGCCATAAGAAGAAATTATCATTTTCATCGAACCTATTGATCTTCATCTTGATTGTACTTATCTTCTCTATATTTTTCAATCTCTATCCACTACTGCAATCTGCATTCTGGTACTGTTTGGCTCTGATACCAATCTGTTGGGGTATTAGCTAACTCTGATACCACTTGTTAAGAATCTTGGGATATTGCAGTAGAAAGAAAGAAGAAAATAAAATAAGAAAGCAATAAAGTACATGGATTAGCCTAAAGGCTCGTCTCCACGAGGCATGCAAAACTTCACTATAAGAAAGAAAATCCAATAATATAAGAGAAACTTACCACTCAATCCTTATATAAGAGTCTCTCAACTAGAAGTCCTAAATTCTTATAAAAACTCTCTGAAACCTCTCAAAAAGCATCTCAGCACCTTTAAGACATCATCAGCTTTTCAATATAATAAATGGTTCGTCAATCAGAGTTATATAGACTCCAGAAACTCAAAAATAGCATTCCAGTAGGAAATCAAGTTCTAAACACACTCGAGATTGATCCTGAACTATCTAATCATCATCGGCTTCCTTCTGGACTGTTGGATCATGCACCAACAGTTCTAGATCAACTCAGATCAATCTCAAACCATTAGATCACGATCGAGAGCTCTCCTGACTGTCAGATCGTATAAAATAGCACTCCATCATGTCTTATCAAAATTAGATCAAATCCCAGCCATCTGATCACAACCGACTCGAAACCAGAGCCATCGAATTGCGATCGGTCCATGGAATAGTGCCATGGACCGCATGAAATGGCCTAAAAATGGGTTGAGGGTCTATGCGGGCGCCCATTAGCTAGCGGTCCATCGTGGACCGTGCTCCACCTCGTGGTTTGGGCGTGCGTACAGCCTGGTTCTGCATGGCTCGTGCGCTGTGGATTTGGGCTACGCTGTAGCCATCCGACACTGCCTATGGGCCCTCTTCGATGGCCCAAGATCGGCTATCCCGCTCCAAACTTCTTTCGTGCATATCTTCTCCATCTGGGCTCCATTTGGACTATTTTTATGCTCGTTGGACTCCATTAATCATTCTGGAGCTCGTTGTGGGCTTATTATGGGATAATTCGAGGTGCTTTTCTTAATAATCTTCATCTTGACTCGATATTCGATCTTCATCTATCTTTGAGAGCCTATGATCCATCTCGCCCCCATGCTCTAGGACATGCCTGCTGATCATAGATGGACAAACATGGGAGTCAAGCCAGGCCGCTTAATCTCACCTCCATCAATTGCTGTTATTTTTCTGATCTAAGACCTACTCGAGATAGCCTCCTGTGGTAATAGAAACTTTATCTTGCAATGTCGTATGTCGTCCTTCCATGTCTCTCGTCCCATGCCCGATCTATCTCCACCTGGAGCTCCATCTCGTACTAAACTTTCTATCATGGAATAATGTCCTCCATACTTTCTTCCTTTTAGCATCATCCTACTGTCGTGCATGACCTTCAGGATTCCTCCATCAGCTTTCTATCTAAAGCCGGTCGAATCCAGTCTATCAGTGAAATTAGATTCTTCTTAAATCTGGGTATATATCGGACCACACCCAACTTCTTCATTGTTTCATCATGAAACTTCATGCTGATCGTCCTATTATCCTTGATCTTATAGCTTGATTCGTTTGGCAAGAATACAGTGCCCTCACTAGTCTTCAGGGAGTCAAACATCTCCTCTCTGCAACATACATGATGGAAACAAGCAGAATCTATAATTCATTAAGAGGAAGAAGTAGATATCTCATCAGTAACCAAAAGAACATCATCACTACCTTTTGCATCACTACTGGTCACTGCCACAGTAGCTCTCATCTGATTCTTGAGTTATGGGCAATCCTTGACTCGATGCTCCAACTCGTCGCACCTGTAGCATCTGATCTTGCTTTGGTCCATCATCTTGGATCTGGATCATCCTCCTCGCGATCCTCTGCTGCTCCATCTACTACCTCCTACTCCTTCAGAAATCGTCAAAGCTGAGCTGCAACCATCTGAACTCGAAGCTGAGTTCTTCCTCTTAAAAACTTCATTCTAGAGTATCGCTATAGTGACCTCATCCATCTTGATAGTGCTCTTTCCTATTAGAAGAGCTATCATCAAGAACTCATATGAATGGGAAAGCCATACTAGCAAGACCAACGTCCTGCTCTTCTCCTCAACTTTTTTGCCAACGCTAAGAAGGTCGGTAAGGATCTTCTGAAAGTTGGATAGATGCTCCCGCACACTCTGGCCTTCATCCATCCACAGCTAGTAGAACTGCTTTCAAAAAAATAGCATGTTGGTTAGCGACTTCGCCATATATAACTTCTCGAGCTTCGACCATAGTGCTGTTGAGAAAGTCTCATCAAGTATATGGATCACCACATCATCCGCTAGGTACAAGCGGATCATGCTCACCCCCTGCATTTGGATCCACTTTCAATCCTTCAACTTCATGGTAGCTGGCATCTCGTCGTTCAAGAGAGCGTCGATCAACCCATATTGGATAAGGATATCCTTTACTTTTATTTACTACAAGAAGAAATTATCCTTCTCATCGAATCTGTTGATTTTCATCTTAATTGTACTTATTTTTTCTATATTTTTCAATCTCTATCCACTGCTGCAATCTACGCTCTGGTACTGTCTGGCTCTGATACCAATCTATTGCGGTATCAGCTAACTTTGATATCACTTATTAAGGATCTAGTACTGAAATATTATGATAGGAAGAAAGAAGAAAATAAAATAAGAAAGTAATCAAGTACGTAGATCAATCCAAAGACTCACCTCCATGGGACATGCAAAGCTTCACTATGAGAGAGAAAATCAAATAATATAAAAGAAACTTACCACTTGTTGATGCAGAATTTGGTCATCGTCGGAGTCTGCTGGAGTGAAGGCCGATGAGGTCACCATCAGGGACCTGCAAAATAAAGTCCCGACCAGAGTCGATGGGGGGGTGGCTCTGACACGATCCTCCGACGATCAAGTCAGCTCTGGCCAATAGGAATGGAGTGCTTGGGAATGAGTTCCAAAGCTTGGAGAAGAAGAGGAGAGCTTGGAGGAGAAGCATTCAGAGATTAGCATATCTAGAGGGTCTTTTAGAGGTGGAGCTTAATTGATGGTAGCGGCGATACCGTCTAGTAGTGAGCCATTGGAACTGCATGGAGTTCGGTACGGAGAGGAAGGCATCATTAGTTGGATAGTGACAGCCATACCGATAGATCATGGGCCGCATGGGGTCGATTACGGAGAGAGTGGTGTCGCCAGTAGTAGTGGCCATATCGTCCGAACTGCATGGGACTAGTTACGGAGAGAGTGGTGTCGCCAGTAGTGGTGGCCATATCGTTCGGGCTGCATGGGGCTACTTACGGAGAGAGTGATGTCGCCAGTAGTGGTGGCCATACTGCCGAGGTCCGACAGCCGTAGCCTGAGGAAGCAGGTATTGGCTGGTGGACTCGGGCGTATACCGATCCCAAAGAGGTTCGGACTCCAAGAGGAGTTCGATCGAAGGGTGTCCGGGGTGAGTCCAGCTTTCGAAGAAGTCCATCCGAAGGGTGTCTGGGATGAGTCCAGCACCCAAAGAAATCTGATCGGAGAGGAAGCTTGGAGGGAGTTCGGCTAGAGCCCGACTGTTAGGAGTCCAAGGAGCTCGGTCGCTAAGTAGCTCAGCCGGCTGAAGAGGTTCGATCCTGATGCTGGGAGTTCGAAGGAGCTCGATGGCTGGAGAGTCAGAAGGAGCTCGGCCACTAAGTAGTTCGGTCGATCGAATGGATTCAAAGAAGCTCGACGACTGAGGAGTCCGAAGTAGCTCGGCAGCTAAGTAGTTCGATCGGCTGAACGGATTAGAAGAAGCTCGGCCGCTGGGGATTCGACTAAAGCTCGTCTGCTAAAGCTCTTTCGTGGCTACTGGTTGCATTAGGCTGAGCATCGAACTAGACATCGACGGGAGCGGAGTTTATCCCCAACACTAGCCCCCACACTCCCGAGTTCAAAAATTGAAGAAAGAAAGTGGAGGAAAGGCGACTGCCGAAGTCTTCCTCTGAGCTCCATGCTGGTTCAAGTCGAAGCTCGGGGGAGATCTGATCTCAAGACAAGGTTGTCTCCAATCTTATCTCTGGCCGAAGTGAAAGTTGAAGCTCTCCAGTCGAGGGTGACACGGTCGCTCGGAAGAGATCCTATCTCTAACCTAGGTTGAGGGAGGCCTCGTCTGGTGCGATCGAAGTTGGTGGTTGAGCTCCTCGGGGCGACATTATCTCCTACAGCCGAGGTTGATGCGGACGCTCGCGTTAGGACGAGGTTCTCCTCCTGTTCCTAACTTCGACTTTGCTCGCGTAAGGACGAGGTTCTCCTCCTATTCCTAACGGGCTATGGGGGCACATTCGGATCATCGTCCGTCTCCCTCCATCTCGTCTAAGGTGAATGAGGCCTTCAACTTTGCTCGCGTTAGGACGAGGTCCTCCTTTGTTCCTAATGAGTTGTAGGGGCACATACGGACCATCATCCGCGTCTCTCCTCCATCTCATTCTTTGTAAACGAGGCCTTCGACTTTGCTCGCGTTAGAACGAGGTTCCTCCTCCTGTTTCTAACGGACGGTGGGGGCACATTCGGATCGTCGTCCGTCTTCCTCCATCTCGTCTAAGATGAACGAGACCTTCGACTTTGCTCGTGCATTAGGACGAGGTTCCTCCTCCTATTTCTAACGGGCTGTGGGGGCACATACAGACCATCGTCCATGCCTCTTCCCCCATGTCATCCTTTATGAATGAGGACCTTCGACTTTGCTCGCATTAGGACGAGGTCCTCCTCCTATTCCTAATGGATGGTGGAGGGCACATTCAGACCATCGTCCCGTCTCCTCCCATCTCGTCTAAGGTGAACGAGGCTTTCGACTTTGCTCGCATTAGGATGAGGTCCTCCTCATGTTCCTAATGAGCTGTGGGGGCACATACGGACCATCGTCTGCGCCTCTCCCTTCCATCTCATCCTTTGTGAACGAGGTCTTCGACTTTGCTCGCGTTAGGACGAGGTCCTCCTTTTATTCCTAACGGGCTGTGGGGGCACATTCGGACCGTCATCCATCTTCCCCCATCTCATTCTTTATAAATGAGGCCTTCGACTTTGCTCGCATTAGGACGAGGTCCTCCTCCTGTTCCTAATGGACTGTGGGGGCACATACGGACCGTCGTCTGTGCCTCTCCTTCCGTCTCGTCCTTTGTGAATGAGGCCTTCAACTTTGCTCGCATTAGGACGAGATCCTCCTCCTGTTCCTAACGGGCTGTGGGGGCACATTCCGACCATCGTCCGTCTCCCTCCGTCTTGTCTAAGGTGAACGAGGCCTTCGACTTTGCTCGCGTTAGGACGAGGTCCTCCTCCTGTTCCTAACTGGCTACTTTTGCTCATTTCTTTTTTGCCATCACATAATCCTTGTGCCAGAAATCAATAATGCAGAGCAAAGTAGTTTTTAAAGGAAGTCTACTGATAATACATCCTTAGGTTTTCTGAGTTCCACGGTCAGGAAAGCACTATCCCTCCGAGTTCCTTCAGACAATAAGTTTCGGGTCGGATGACCTCCATCACCTCATACGAGCCTTTCCAGTTTGGGATGAGCTTTTCTTGACTCTAAGGCTGAGCGACAGCGGTTCGCCGTAACACTAAGTTCCCCACTCCGAACGTCTTATTTTTAACCCTAGAGTTGTAGTACCGAGCCACCTTCTATTTGTAGGATGCCATCTGGATGCGGGCTTCCTCTCTCTTTTCTTTTAGAAGGTCGAGGTTGACTCTGAGGTCCTAGGAGTTGTGCCGCTCGTTGAAGCCCACGACTCGTGCAGACGAGAGCTTAAGCTCGACCGGGATAACTGCCTCAGTACCGAAGGCCAAGATGAAGGATGTTTCTCCGGTTGGCACCCTCTGGGTAGCTCGGTATGCCCAGAGGATATGGTAGAGTTCGTCCATCCTGACCTCTTTTGTCCTATCAGATCTCGCTTTGATTCCTTGCAGCAGGGTCCGATTGGTTATCTCAGCTTTTCCATTGGCCTACGGGTGAGCCACCGATGTGAAGCGGTGGGAGATGTTTAGTTCTTCGCAGAACTCGACGAACCTCGTTCCGACGAACTATCATCCATTGTCGGTTATGAGGGTTCGGGACAGGCCAAATCGACAGACTAGTGACTTTCAGACGAAGTCCTGCACCTTGGCCTCGGTAATCTTCGCGAGTGGTTCGGCTTCGACCCACTTGGTGAAGTAGTCGATCGAGATCAGGAGAAACTTTCACTGTCCAGATGCCGTTGGGAAGGGACCGAGTATATCCATTCTCCACTGCGCAAACGGCCAGGGTAAGCTGAGCAGAGTGAGTTCAAATTTTGGCTGCCTCTGTACGCTGGCGTTCTTCTGACAGCGGTCGCACCTCTTTATATATTTTACGAAATCGCAAAATAAAGTCGGTCAGTACTACCCCTGTTGGAGTAGTTTCTGCGACAGGGATCTGGCTCCTACGTGACTTCCGTAGAGTCCTTCATGCACATCCCATAGCATGAGGTCGGCCTCTGAAGATCGGAGACATCTCAGCAACGGAAGGAAGTACGATCTCTTATACAACCTGCCTTCGTATAAGACATAGTGGGAGGCCTGATTCCTGAGCTTCCAAGCTTCCTTTCGATCGCGGGGAAGGACCCCCTCTTGAAGGTAGGCGATCAATGGATCGATCCAGCTGGGCTCAAATTCTGTCTGCAGGATGGCCTGAGATTTTTCTGTGGTCGGGCACTTCAAAGTTTTCAAAAATACTTGTTTGGGTAGTTCGACCGGTGTTGAAGCAGCCAACTTGGAGAGAAGATCGGTTCTTGCATTTTCCACCCTCGGGATGTACTGAATGCCAAAACTGTCGAAGGCTGGGATCAAATTCTTCACTTTCTCGAGGTACCTCACCATGCTTTCCTCCCGTGCCTCGTAGCCGCCGCCAACTTGATCAACCACCAACTGGAAATCGCTGTAGACTTGAAACTGATCTATTTTTAATTCTCTTGCTATCTTTAATTCGGTGATCAGCGCTTCATACTCGACCCCATTATTGGTCGCAAGGAACTCGAGATGCAGCGCATACTCGGCGACGACTCCTTCGGGGCTGACCAAGACCAGCCCCGCACCAGCTCCAGCGAAGTTGGACAAACCACCCACGTGCAGAGCCTAGGAACCTTCAGGAAGGTCAACACTCTCCTTGGAGAGGTTCGGCTGCGACAGCTCGGCTTCGTCGAAGTTCAGCCTCGTTTTGGTGCCGGTTCCGCTCGATTCAAGCTCGACTTCAACTGGAATGGTACACTCTAGTACAAAATCTACCAGTATCTAGGCTTTGATCGACGAACTGGGCCGATAGTTGATGTCGAACTCTGTGAGCTCGATTGCCCATTTTGCGATTCTTCTGGAAGCGTCTGCTCGATGGAGAACTGCTTTTATTGGTTGGTTCGTGAGGACCGTTATGGTGTGCCCCTGAAAGTAAGGTCGAAGCCTCCTGAAAGCAATTAGAAGATAGTAAGTTAGTTTTTCTAACCTAGAGTACCTGATCTCCGCGTTCCTCAGGACTCGGCTCACGTAGTAGACCGATCGCTGCGTCTTTGCTTCTTCCTTAACCAGGATTGTCGTCAGAACCACCGGAGAGATAGGTAGATATAGGAACAATTCTTTCCCAGGCTTGGGCTTTGCCAGCAGTGGAGGCGTACCGAGGTAGTTTTTGAGCTCCTCGAATGTCTGTTGGTACTCCGCCGTCCAGCAAAAGTCCTTCGATCGCCTGAGAATCTCGAAGAATGGCATGCATCATTCGACCGACCTTGCGACGAAGTGATTTAGGAATGCCACCTTTCCGACCAGGCACTGAACTTCCTTGATCGTCTTTGGAATGGTCATTTCTCGAATGGCTCGGATCTTCTGGGGGTTTGCCTCGATTCTGCATCTCAACACCATGAACCCGAGAAATTTTTTGGAGGTCACACCAAAGGCGCATTTGGTTGGGTTCAACTTCATCTTGTGCTTCCTGAGTACACTGAAGGTCTCTTCAAGGTCGGCCAGGTGGTCTGTTGAAGCTCGACTTTTGACGAGCATATCATCTACGTACACCTCCATGTTGTGGCCGATCTGCTCCTTGAAGATCTTATTAATCAAATGCTGGTATGTTGCCCCTGCATTCTTGAGTCCAAAAGGCATGACCTTGTAGCAATAAAGACCTCAATCCGTAATGAAGACAGTCTTCTCTTCGTCCTCGGGCGCCATGCGTATCTAGTTGTAACCAAAAAAGGCATCCATGAAGGTGAGGAGCTCATGACCCGAGGTTGCATCCATCAGTTGATCGATCCTGGGTAGGGAGTAGCTGTCGTTCGGGCAGGTCTTGTTCAGCTTCTTGAAGTCGATGCACATCCTCCACTTGTTATTCGCTTTCTTGACAAGAATCACGTTTGAGACTCAAGTCGGATAGTTAACCTTCCGGATGAATCCGACTTTGAGGAGCTTGTCTACTTCTTCGGCAATCGCTTTCTATCTTTTTGGGGCATGGTGGCGCAGCTTTTCTCTTATCGATCGGTGCCTCGGATCGACGGCCAGCCGATGTTTCATGACCTCGGCGTCGATCCCCGGCATATCTGCTGGGGTCTAGACGAAGACGTCTGCATTTCTTCTGAGAAAAGCGACGAGCTGCTTCCAAACCTCGACCGCCAAGTTGGACCGATTTGCACCACGTGCTCCGAGTTTCCATCATTCAAGGGCACAGAGATGAAGTCTTCCGCAGGCTCATCCCGCTCCTCAGTAAGGTCATCGTGGACGTCCAGTCTGTCAACAAGATAAGGGTCGGGCTAATCTCACTTATGCAGGGCGATCGAGTAGCAATACCTCGCTAGGGCCTGGTCTCCTCTGACTTCTCCGATCCCATGACTCATCGAAAACTTCATCTTCAAATAATAGGTTGACACTACCGTTCGGAGTGCATTCAGACTAGGTCGGCCAAGGATTGCGTTGTAGGCAAACGGGGTCCTCACGACTAGGAAGTCGACCCGAGCTTTGGCCAGCTTCGAGCATTGCCCTGCCGCTACGGTCAATGTTATCATGCCTTCGATTAGTACGGCATTGCCAGCAAACCCTACCAACGAAAAATTCATCGACCCCAAGCGGTCGTCGGATAGGGACAGAGAAGGCATCGTAAAACAACACATCGGTCGAGCTTCCATTATCTACCAAAATGCGACATACATCGTAGTCAGCAATATTCAAGAAAATTACAACCACGTCATTGTATGAAAATTAGATTTTCTGACCGTCCTCCTTGGTGAAGGCTACGGGCTCCACGATCCTCCGCCTCTTCACCAATCCTTCGGATCCGCTGGTCTCCCCTTGCTGAGGTCCCCCTAAGATAGTATTGATGACGCCAACGGGCGGCCGATCTTCTTGCTGGTTTTCTCCACCTGGCGGTAACGCTCTCAGCCGATCTTCCTTCTCCTCAGGCCGCCTTCGTAGAAATCGGCTGAGTCTGCCTCGCCTGACGAGCTCTTCGATCTCGTCTTGGAGTTGGATGCACTCCTCAGTGTCATGACCGTGGTCGTGATAGTAAAGGTAGAACTTATTGAGATTGCGCTTGCTAGGATGGGAATGCATTCTCTCTGATCTTGGAAGTCGCTCTCGGATCTTCATCAGTATTTAAGTCTTCGGAGCGTTAAGGGGGGCGTAGTTGTGAAATCATCATCGTCGGAGAGAACTTCGGCACTGGGGGGAACCTCGGCATGCCCTTCCGTCAGGACTTCTCTGCCTCCGAGCTTGATGGGGGGTTCGGGCTCGCCCACGATCCGGGGGAGTCCGGAAATGCAGCCGAGCTTCAGTCTAATTCCTTTCTTCGGCGAGCCTGCCTGGCCCGTCGATTCGCCGCCTACCACTGGCTTCGTCGTCCTTAGCCTCGAAGGCCTCCTCTGCTCGAGCATAACTTTCGGCCCGAGCCAGCATGTCGGCAAAGTCTCTAGGATGCTTCTTTTTCAGAGAGAATAGTAGGTCGTTCTTCTGAAGGCCGCCCTTGAGAGCGGACCATGGCGACTGATTGATCTAGGTTCCGGACTTCCAAGTGCAGCAGTGTTAAACCTAGGTGACATAGGCCTTGGATGGGTTCCCCCGTCCTTCTGCTTGATGGCCATCAAGGAAATTCGAACCTCGGCGCGGCCGCCTACTACTCACAAAGTGGGCCACGAACTGTTGACTCATCTGGCCAAATGATAAGATGGTACTCGGCTTGAGCGCCGAGTACCAGTTTCTGACAGCTCCTTTCAGGGTAGAGGAAAAAGCCCGGCATAATATAACGTCTGGAGCGCTGTGGAGCAACATCGTCGTTCGGAAGGCTTCCAAGTGATCGACCGAATCGATGGTCCCATCATAGCTGTCGAACTGTGGGAGCTTAAAGTTCGGCGGGACTGGTTCCTGCATGATTTTCTGCGAAAAAGGGGAGTCAGTGCAAACGTCATTGCCACGTGAGGGGGGAGTGTAACGAAGTTTTTCGATTCGTCGGCTCATTTCTAAGAGCCTTTGATCCAGGAGATCTTCACAGTTTCTGATCTCCAAGGCTCTCTCTTGTGGAACGGGCACGAGGCTTCACCTTTGGCCGATCCATGATCCGAGCAAGGGCTCTCCCTCCTGTCTGCCTCTCCAATCTTTCAGGGATCGGAGGTCGGACTGTCCAAGTCGGCCACTCTTAGACCGGATCACTCGGCTCCGAAGAGTTCCCACATGCCGGTTGGGCTGGCACTGGGGCTTGCTGGTGCATGGCCTGCACCGCCTGCACTGCCTCCGTGAGATCGCGGACCTGCTTGACGAGCAGGTTGAATTGCTCCGCATCCACCGCGGCTACAGAGTGAGCCTGAGTCGTCGGGGCTGGAGCAGGAGCGGCCGGATCTGGACGGGATCGGGCCGCGGAGGCCGCCGATCGTCGGGTCGAGGCTTCTCTTGGGGGGCATCTCTTCTTTTTGGAAAGAAATTTTCTGAAAAGAGGAAGAACAGAAATCATCTGCCGAGCACTCCTTTAAGACGAGGGGACTTCGGCTTTCTCTCAACAAAGAAGCCGGCCTTCCTTCTAGCGCCAATCTGTTGATGCAGAAATCTCATCATCGCCGGAGGTCCGCCTGGAGGTCGAGGCCGCTGAGGTCGCCATCGGAGATCTGCAAAATAAAGTCCATCCAGAAGCCGATGGGGGGTGGCTCCGGCAGGACCCTCCGACGGATCAAGTCAGTTTCTCGGCCAACAGGAATGGAGTGCTCGGAAAATGAGTTCCGGAGCTTAGAGAAGAAGAGGAGAGCTTGGAGGATAAGCGTTCAGAGATTAGCGTATCTAGAGGGTCTTTTATAGGCAGAGCTTAATTGATGGTGGCGGCCATACCGTCCAGTAGCGAGCCGTTGGAACTGCATGGAGTTCGGTACAGAGAGGAAGGCGTCGTCAGGTGGATAGTGACAGCAATATCGGCAGGTCATAGGCCGCATGGGGCCGGTTACGGAGAGAGTGGTGTCGCCAGTAGTAGTGGCTATGTCGTCCGAGCTGCATGGGGCTAGTTACGGAGAGAGTGGTGTCGCCAGTAGTAGTGGCCATGTCGTCCGGGCTGCATGGGGCTAGTTACGGAGAGAATGGTGTCGCCAGTAGTGGTGGCCATGCTGCCGAGGTCCGACAGCCGTAGCCTGAGGAAGCAGGTGTTGGCTGGTAGACTCGAGCGTATATCGATCCTAAAGAGGTTCGGACTCCAAGAGGAGTTCGGTCGAAGGGTGTCTGGGGTGAGTCCAGCTCTCGAAGAAGTCCGTCCGAAGGGTGTCTAGGATGAGTCCAGCACCCGAAGAAATTCGATCAGAGAGGAAGCTTGGAGGAAGTTCGGCTAGAGCCCGGCTGCTGGATGTCCAAGGAGCTCGACCGCTAAGTAGCTCGACCGACTGAAGAGGTTCGATCCTGATGCTGGAAGTCCGAAGGAGCTCGACAGCTGGAGAGTCAGAAGGAGCTCGACCGCTAAGGAGCTCGGCCAGCTGAATGGGTTCGAAGAAACTCAATGGCTGAGGAGTTCGAAGGAGCTCGACAGCTAAGTAGTTCGGTCGGTTGAATAGGTTCGAAGAAGCTCGACCGCTGGGGGTTCGGCTAAAGCCCATCTGCTGAAGCTCTTCCATGGCTACTGATTGCATTAGGCTGAGCATCGAACTAGACTTCGGTAGGAGCGGAGTTTATCTTCAACACTACTCAATTCTTTTATAAGAGTCTCTCAACAAGAAGTCTCTCAGCACCTCCAGGACGTCGCCAGCTTTTCAATACAATAAACAGTTCGTCAATCAGAGTTATATAGACTCCAAAAACTCAAAAATAGTATTTTAGTAGGAAATCCATTCTTAAACACACTCAAGATCGATCCTGGACCGTCCGATCACGACCAGCTCCCTCCTAGGCCGTCGGATCATGCACCAGCATGGATCAGCTTGAATCGATCTTAGACCGTCAGATCATGATCGAGAGCTCTCCTGACTATCGAATCATGCAAAATAGCGCTCCATCATGTCTTATCAAAGCAAGATCAAATCCCAACCATCCGATCATGATCGATTCGAACTAGAGCCATCGGATCGCAATCGATCCATAGAACAGTATCGTGGACCGTGTGAGATGGCCTGAAAATAGGTTGGAATCCACACGAGCGCCCATGAGCTAGCGGTCCATCGTGGACTGCGCTCCATCGTGTGGGCTGGGCGCCCGCAGCCTGGTTCTGCGCGACCCGCGTGCGCTCGCACGCCTAGCTGGCCCAGCGCCGCCACACGCTGCCGGTTTGGGTTGTGCTGCCACCGTCCGATGCCGCCTATGGGCCTCCTTCAGTGGGTCCAAGGCTGGTTATTTCATTTCAAACTTCTTTCGCGCGTATCTTCTTCGTCTAGATTTTATTTGGGCTGTTCTTAGGCATGTTGGACTCCATTCGTCATCTTGGATCTCGCTACGAGCTTATTATGAAAGAATTTAAGGTGCTTTTCTCAATAATATATCCTGCTTTGGTTATAGGAAAAAATCATAACCAGACGGAGAGATAAAGAGGATAGGTGGGGTATGGGAGAAGCAAGTATAAGAAAGAGAGCGCTGTTGGTTTGGGAGGAGGAGAGATTAGCAGCTAATAGAATGCAGAACCAACCCGTTCCTAAAGCGGGGAGTACGATAGAGCAGCGTAATATTAAAGTTGGGTGGTATAAGGCAAAGGTGACATTCGCACATGCATTACGTACAGAACTAGTTCCGGTCAATATAAATCAGCAGTTCTTACCAACTTTGTATAGATATTCCAAGTTTATGTAAGTACTTGGATTAGCTTAGTCCATCAACTTAAAGATTTTTATCTCTGATAGAAGCTGTTAAAACTATATCAGGTAAAATTAGGAGTTCAGTTATATATTCAAATTAGCCACAACAATTATTTGTTATTTCCCTCACATGCATCACCGTAAAAATTTGCTGACATATAAGGCCAGCAATCCAACTGCCAATTTCGCTTGTATTCTATTACAATCACGCACCCACACGACCTAGCTTACACAAAGTTCTCCATTTGCTGCATGGACACTGATATTAATGGCATCAATATTAATGTACGAAATCATTATGAAAATTCAGTGCTTAATATGCAATATTTATTAATGACATCGGTAACATGCTTGACCATCATTAAAATTTTTTATTTAATATATAGCAAATATTTGGCTATTAAAACATATTAGAATATATCATATTATCATATTGTTTTTAAAAAATAGTTTAAAAATGGATCAAGAAATTGCAACCCTTGCAACATAAGGGGTCAATATTGAAGATACAGTATTAATTAATGATGGAAGTTTTTGGACGATGGCTCAGGTTGCGTAGAATTCTTAGTTTGTCATATGAATTGGGTGCTAGTTAAGAGAGTTTCTACTCGATTATTATTAAAATTTATTGTTCAATGTGCAACAAAAATTTAATTATTAAAATCTTTCATTTATCATGGTTTGTTGCATTACCACATTATATTTCAAAAATAATTTAAAAAATCAGAAAAATAGCACTTCATGCATTGATCGGGGGTATGTTCATGTTTATATAATGCCTATAGATATTTAGACTCTATTTAAAGTTGGCAGGATATATTGACTTCATTCAAAATCGGCAAATATTACCTTATCATGTAGATATGTTCAAGGTCTGCTAGATATTAAAATTAGCTCAACTTTTTCCAACATTCATTGGACCATTTGATACAGCATCTTATTGCATCCTGCATATATGCCTTCACATCTTGATGCATGATTGTGAGGCTGATGATGCATTGAACCATCAAATGGTCCAGTGAGCATCAAACCTTTTTTGCACATAATAAAGATATTTACTATTCAATGGGCAACGATAGTATGGATGCATACATACAAACGTACATATATACAAACATACATACATGCATACATATGAAGGCTCCGCTTGTTTGAAGTTCCCAATATTAATTACATCAATATTGATGTGCTTGGGCATTATTAATTAAATTTATCCTTTAATAATATGACATATGTTAACGATGCCAATATTAAAGTGATTGGTTATTGTTATGTTTATTATTTAATATGCAATATTAATTTTGTTATTGAAGTCTTCTATTGATTATAATTGTCACCTTATATTTTAAAAGCAGTTGTAAACAAAGAAAAGAAAAGAAAAAAAAAAAGGAAACCATACCTCCTGCATCATGTAAGACCAATAATATTGAAGAAGCCGATATCAACAGCATGATTCCGCATGGGGGTTAGCTTATTTGAAGTTATCAGTTTACCATATGGATATTGGTATTAATTACAATATCGATATTAATGATGAAAGTTTCTGATTGGTCATCATTAAAGTACATTACTAATATGTAATAGAAATTTAACTATTGAAGCTTTATATTTAGTATTATTTATTACGTTGCTATATTGCATTTTAAGAACCACCGGAAAAAAGAGAAAAACAATAATCATATTGCTTGCATTGAATGGATTATGTGCTGGTTTATATAAAGATCTCAATTTTTTAACTCCATGCAAAGTTGGCAAGACAAATGGATTTCACTTAAAATTAGCAAACCTTTCCTTATCCATGTAGATATGCTCAAGGTTTGCTAAATATAAAAATCAACTCAGCTTTTAATTTCCAACATTCATTGAACCACTTGATACAGTGCATGTTGCATCTCACGCATAGGCCTTCACGACTCTTGATGCATGATCATGTGGCTAATGAAGCATTAGACCGTCAAATAGGACTCCAATCAGCTTGAAACCTTCTCTACTCCTAGAGTAGATTTTGCTAATCGGTGGGTAACCACAACCATCCGATTGTGCTCAGCCCTGGTTTAGACCAATATATTTATTTTATATATCCAAAATGAAGGTTCAGCTTTTACGATTTCTTTATTTGGCATATGGGCACCGGTATTGATAACGTTAACATTAATGCGCTTGGCCATCCTTAAAAGTTCATTGTTTAGTGTGTGATATATATCAATAATATGGATATTAATGTGTTTGATCATTATTAAAATTTATTACTTAATACATAATAAAAACTTAGATATTAAAACCTTCTATTTATATAATTTATTATATTAATGATATCAGCATGAGTGGCGTGTGTTTCTATACGAAGGTGCAATTCATCATGTAAATATCAATATTAATAACATCAATATTAATGATTAAAATTTTTGTTTGGCCATAATTAAGGTGCATTGTTTAATGCGTAACAGAAATCTAATTATTGAAATCATTTATTATTATAATTTATTATATTACTATATTGTATTTCAAAAATAATTATCACCTATTATTGACCGCATAAATTATGCAACATAATTACCATATCTTAAGGACAACATAAATTATATGCAAGTTTATATAAAATCAACAGTTTTTAGAGATACCTATTTTGATTTAAAATCAGCAAATCTTACCCTATATATGCTCACGGTTTGCGGGTTGCAACAACCAGCTCAACTTTTTGCAGGCCTTGGCGACTCTTGATGCATGTTTGCGTGGCTAACAGAGCATTGAGCGATCATCAAACCTCCCCACCTGGCAAAGATATTTGCTAATCGGTGGGTAACCGCGAGCATCCATCCGGTTGAGCCCGCCCCTAGTTTATACCGGCGGGATCCGTAAAGTGACGGTAAAATCCTAAACGCGTTAGCTTAGCCCCACCATTTCTCCTCTCTCTCTCTCTCTCTCTCTGTTTGTGTCTTAAGGTCGTGTCTTGAAGCGCTCTCTCTCTCTCTCTCTCTCTCTCTCTCTCTCTCTCTCTTTCTGTTATCCGTCATCGAAGGTCGTGCGTTGAACCGAAGCTCCGATCAGCCATGGAAGCGGGGAGGAGCAGCTCTTCCGTGAACGCGATGAGAACAGAGCCAGCCAAGAAGCAAATGTGCAGGGATCGCATCTCTTCTCTTCCCGATTCCCTTCTCCTCGTCATCCTCTCCTTGCTGCCGACGGTCGATGCAGTCAAGACCAGCATCCTTTCCAAGCGATGGTGCAACCTCTGGACACAACTTCCCCACCTGGACCTCCAATTTTCTCCGGAGAGCTTCACCCAGAACCCTCATCACGTTCGCAAGGCCAGGCAGAAGTTCCTCGAGTTCGTCAGCGCCTGCCTGATCCTCCGCAATCCCGACCCTCTTCAGCGGTTCCGCCTCTCCTTCAACTTCTACGAACGTGCCAAGCACTCGGCCATGGTCGGCGTCTGGGTCCGCTCCGCTCTCGAGCGGCACGTCAAGGAGTTGATCCTGGACATCGCACATGGCGGAGAAAACGTCTTCTATCGGCGTAGGGACATGTATTCCTTGCCCAGCTCCCTTTATCGCTATGAGTTGCTGACGACCCTCTCGTTGATCTACTGCGAGATTAGGCTGCCAACAAATCCTTTGGGTTGGAGATTGCTGAGGAGCTTAACTCTGACTCTGACTACTCTGACCGACGATCTGCTCGAAAGAATTTTCCTGGAATGCTCCTCGCTCGAGACTCTGATTTTAAAGGACTGTGATGGCAAAAGCACGAGGAGGTTGGCTGCGCCGAATCTTAAGCACCTGACGCTGGATGACTTGTGGTATTCGCTGAAGCTTTCTGCTCCAAATCTTGTTACGCTCATTGTTTATGGGTCGGTCTCGCGTGCGACCCATTCTTTGAAGGACTTGGTGTCTCTGGTGCGTGCAACCATTATCCTTCGAGATGCAGGGATGGGGTATTACAATAGTGTGGAACGGGTGGCCAACAATCCGTTAAATAGGCTGCTTATGGATGTTCATCATGCCCAAGTTCTGACATGGTGCAATTGCTGCACTGTGGTATGTCCACGTTGAACTTTAATCAAGTATTTCAATTTTCCTTCTAATTGTGATATTGTTTTGTATCAGTACCTGTTTATTTATCAACAATCACAAGCCCCTTAATATTTAGTCCCGTGCGATCTTTTTTCACGATTTGTTCTAATCTTCAGGAAACATGCATGGTCATTTCATCATCGATCATAACTCTTTACATGCTACATTATAGTGTTCAAAAGAAAATGATGTATCGTATTAGCATGCGTGGTAGATTTATTCTGATGGAGCCACGCGGTCCTTAAGTACTTTATCGATACTATTAGCTGAATGATTTCTTATGCATTCTTCATTTCTTTTCTTTTCTTTTATCTTGAGACTCTCTAATGTTCCTTTGTTCTAAACATTTTTTATTAGTACGTAGTTTATACTTTCAGAAATGGAAAGCAAGGTGAGTAGACCTCTTTTCAATGAGTTGACATAGATAAACAATGGATGTTGAATCATAGATCCGTAAAATTTAGCAAAAATTATGTTCTAGCTACTCTTGAACCATGTAAAGTTTCTTTGTGGGTTATGATGATCTTATCTGCGCATCGTTCTCTAGATTGCCTTTCTTTCTTTCTTTTTTTTTTTTCTAGAGTACCTTTTCTTCTTCGTTTTCATATTTTAATGAAATGAATTGATGGGTTCATCCCATCCTTTCCTAATAAGAAAAAGGGTGAAGCTTTGATTAGAGGTGAATGAAGAATCATAGGAATTGTTGGTGAGAGCTGTAGGTACGTATGCGAAGTTGTGATTTTCTATCATTAATGGGTAATTATATAGAACACTTTAAGTTTAAAGTTGGTTCAGATTCTCTATAATTTCTCATTTACTGAACCAGAAGTACAGTTTGGATTATAGACTTTTTGAAATTTCTTGTTGAACTCATTTATAAGGGGTGTCTTATGCTGTTTGACAAGTGAAGCACCCAATCAGAGTGAGTTTGTTGCTTGAGTTTTTGGTCAGATCATGTTATTTTTCTGAAGCTAAGGGTAGATGGGAGCATAAAGGTTCTCCGAAATATGACTTGCTTTTATCAGGCACGCATTCAGGTCGAACAAACTCTATGTGATAGTTAGAGCAAATTTATTCGATAAAATATTTTTTTTTTCTTTTTCTATAAGCAAAAGATTGAGAAAGGAATCAAGAAAGTTAGAAGTGGAGTTCAAACTCTAATTCCCCTAGAGTTTACGGTGTTTTTGGGTTTGTCTTTTCAGGGTGTTTGGCACCTTTGGCCTTTTGGCCTCTTTGGTTAGTAATGGACATTTATTTGAGTTGCAGTCTCTTTGTTGACTTCATATCTCTTTTTGTTTCCTTATTTCTTCAGTACATCTGAACTTTTGTTTCAATAAATTCTAGGAAAAAATTTCCTTCCTCCGACTTACATTCAAAAAAGATATCTACGTCGATTATGGGTTCTTACCTTTAGATGGAAAAATATTGCAGGCTTTCGAAAATCATTAGCAATGTAAATTAGGATCCTAATGGGATCCACTTTATGTAAGTGCTTCGACTTGGTGCCACTTCTATGGCTGTAGATTTGTGCCAAACAAATAGATTATATGGCCGGGAAGCGAAGGTTGATCGAGAGTTAGGAGAAAGGCCACCTGATACCCTAAGGCCCCTTTAGATTTTCTTATAGGATTGGGCTAAAATCTTATAGGATTTGTGGATTGGACTAGTACGCTAGCAATACTTTGAAATATCTTTCGAGTGGACCGACTGTGAAGCAATTTCTAGATTGTTTGTCTAACCCAATCTGTATCTTGTGATCTTTTTAGTTATACTAATCAAATCCATAAATTTTACAGAACTTTCAATCCAATCCTATAGAAAATCCAACATACCCTATATGGCTGAAGAATGGTATCAACTATTATATAGGATCCCTTGACATCATATTGAGACTGAAAGAAGAACGCTCATGCAAGAGAGATGGGGCATGCCTCCTTGTTTGGAGATGCGCCCCCTAGAGCACCTTGGCGTATGAAAGAGCAAAGAGTGAGAGATATGGGAGAAAATGGTTGTATTGATATGTTCTATTAGAATTTATAATATATATGTATATACATACCTATACATGGACCAAAATCTAACCTGTAAAAAAATTTTTAGGGCAACCTAGTTCGAATGCACTTATCCAAACCCATGTATACTAATAGTCTGATCATGCACTCAACCCCATAGATCCAAATCTAATCCAAACTCTGATTAGCTCCCATGAGACCCACAAACTAAGACCTCATGATCATGGAGGGATGAACCTCTGCCATAGGACCGAACTGATCCTAATCCTAGGATCATACCTGTCCTAGTTTTTCGGAGTCAACATCCTGACTCCTCAGTACATTTGAACTTTTGAAATTTCTTGTTGAACTCATTTATAAGGGGCGTCTTATGCTGTTTGACAAGTCAAACACCCAATCGGAGTTTGTTTGTTGCCTGAGCTTTTAGTTAGATCATGTTGTTTTTCTGAAGCTAAGGGTAGATGGGAGCATAAAGGTTCTCTGAAATATGACTTGCTTTTATCAGGCACGCATTCAGGTCGAACAAACTCTATGTGATAGTTAGAGCAAATTTATCCGATAAAATATAAAAAAACTCTTTTTTCTTTTTCTATAAGCAGAAGATTGAGAAAGGAATCAAGAAAGTTGGAAGTGGAGTTCAAACTCTAATTCCCTTAGAGTTTACAGTGTTTTTCGATTTGTCTTTTCAGGGTGTTTGGCACCTTTGGCCTTTTGGCCTCTTTGCTTAGTAATGGACATTTATTTGAGTTGCAGTCTCTTTGTTGACTTCATCTCTCTTTTTGTTTCCTTATTTCTTCAGTACATCTGAACTTTTGTTTTAATAAATTCTAGGGAAAGATTTTCTTCCTCCGACTTACATTCAAAAAAGACATCTACGTCGATTGTGGGTTCTTACCTTCAGATGGGGAAACATTGCAAGCTTTTGGGAACCATTAGCAATATAAATTAGGATCCTAATGGGATCCACTTTATGTAAGTGCTCCGACTTGGTGCCACTTCTATGGCTGTAGATTTGCACCAAACAAATAGATTACATGGTCGGAAAGCGAAGGTTGATCGGGAGTTAGGAGAAAGGACACCTGATACCCTAAGGCCCCTTTAGATTTTCTTATAGGATTGGGCTAAAATCTTATAGGATTTGTGGATTGGACTAGTACGCTAGCAATACTTTGAAATATCTTTCGAGTGGACAGACTGTGAAGCAATTTCTAGATTGTTTGACTAACCCAATCTGTACCTTATGATCTTTTTAGTTATACTAGTCAAATCCATAAATTTTACAGAACTTTCAATCCAATCCTATAGAAAATCCAACATACCCTATATGGCTGAAGGATGGTATCAACTGTTATGCAAGATCCCTTGACGTCATATTGAGACTGAAAGAAGAACACTCATGTAGGAGAGATGGGACATGCCTCCTTGTTTGGAGATGTGCCCCCTAGAGCACCTTGGCATGTGAAAGAGCAAAGAGCGAGAGATGTGGAAGAAAATGGTTGTATTGATCTATTCTATTAGGATTTATAATATATATGTATATACATACCTATACATGGACCAAAATCTAACCTATAAAAATTTTTTTAGGGCAATCCAGTCTGAATGCACTTATCCAAACCCATGTATACTAATGGTCTAATCATGCACTCAATCCCATAGATCCAAATTTGGTCCAAACTCTGATTATCTCCCATGAGACCCACAAACTAAGGCCTCATGACCATGGAGGTGTGAACCTCTACCGTAAGATCAAACTGATCCTAATCCTAGGATCATACCTATTCTAGTTTCTTGGAGTCAACATCCTGACTCCTCAGTACATCTGAACTTTTGAAATTTCTTATTGAACTCATTTATAAGGGGCGTCTTATGCTGTTTGACAAGTCAAGCACCCAATCGGAGTTTGTTTGTTGCCTGAGCTTTTAGTCAGATCATGTTGTTTTTCTGAAGCTAAGGGTAGACAGGAGCATAAAGGTTCTCTGAAATATGACTTGCTTTTATCAAGCACGCATTCAAGTTGAACAAACTTTATGTGATAGTTAAAGCAAATTTATCTGATAAAATATAAAAAAACTCTTTTTTCTTTTTCTATAAGCAGAAAATTGAGAAAGGAATCAAGAAAGTTGGAAGTGGAGTTCAAACTCTAATTCCCCTAGAGTTTACAGTGTTTTTGGTTTGTCTTTTCAGGGTGTTTGGCACCTTTGGCCTTTTGGCCTCTTTGCTTAGTAATGGACATTTATTTGAGTTGCAGTCTTTTTGTTGACTTCATCTCTCTTTTCATTTCCTTATTTCTTCAGTACATCTGAACTTTTGTTTCAATAAATTCTAGGGGAAGATTTCCTTCTTCCGACTTACATTCAAAAAAGACATCTACGTCGATTGTGGGTTCTTACCTTCAGATGGGGAAACATTGTAGGCTTTCGAGAACCATTAGCAACATAAATTAGGATCCTAATGGGATCCACTTTATGTAAGTGCTCCGACTTGGTGCCACTTCTATGGCTGTAGATTTGTGCCAAACAAATAGATTACATGGCCGGGAAGCGAGAGTTGATCGAGAGTTAGGAGAAAGGCCACCTGATACCCTAAGGCCCCTTTAGATTTTCTTATAGGATTGGGCTAAAATCTTGTAGGATTTGTGAATTGGACTAGTACGCTAGCAATACTTTGAAATATCTTTCGAGTGGACCGACTATGAAGCAATTTCTAGATTGTTTGTCTAGCCCAATCTGTACCTTGCGATCTTTTTAGTTATACTAGTCAAATTCGTAAATTTTACCGAACTTTCAATCCAATCCTATAGAAAAATCCAACATATCCTATATGGCTGAAGGATGGTATCAACTGTTATGCAGGATCCCTTGACGTCGTATTGAGACTAAAAGAAGAACGCTCATGTAGGAGAGATGGGGCATGCCTCCTTGCTTGGAGATGCGCCTCCTAAATCACCTTGGCGTATGAAAGAGCAAAGGGCGAGAGATATGGGAGAAAATGATTGTATTGATCAGTTCTATTAGGATGTATAATATATATATATATATATATACATACCTATACATGTACTAAAATCTAATCTGAAAAAAATTTTTTAGGGCAACACAGTCCAAATGCACTTATCCAAATCCATGTATACTAATGGTCTGATCATGCACTCAACCCCATAGATCCAAACTCTGATTAACTCTCATGAGACCCACAAACTAAGACCTCATGACCATGGAAGGATGAACCTCTACCGTAAGACCAAACTGATCCTAATCCTAGGATCATACCTATCCTAGTTTTTCGGAGTCAACATTCTGACTCCTTCCGTAGCGTCTTTTTAAGACTTGAGAGCACCACATCAACCATGGCAACTACTACTGATTACTAGATAACTGAACATATTGTAGCAGTAACTTTGATTAAAACGAGTAGATATATAATCTAATACAATGGGCAATCTCCATTTAGGATGTCCAAGATTGGTAACATGCTTTGTCGATGTTATTGTTTGTATGGTTGGACCCGACGGCTATGATATGCTGTGGTGGGCTTACTCTCTAGGACGTAAAATCTTCGTGAGAAAGTTCCAACCTATCCTTAGGTTTATTTTAGAGCCAAGTTTCAACAAGAGATCAAGAGAAGCTCGAATAGCAAAAGAGTCTCAAGTACATTGACCTTCAACGAGGTTGGATTAAGCATGATCCACAAGCTCATACAAAAAGGGTTGCGCGGATTAGCCATGACTTCATTGATGATCTTGAAAATACTACTCTTTCTCGAGTCCAAAGGCTATATTTGGACCTGTGCGCCGCTATCCATGGATAGCCTTGGATGTGCGCGCTGGTTAGCCATGGATGGCCTCGCACTCCGGTGGAAACCCCGATGCAAACGAGGGGTAGCAGCGTGGAAGCGAAGAAGATTAGTCCTTGGTTTTAGGAAATAAGAGATTCTGAAAAGATTTTGCTTAATCTTATCGTTAAAATGCCGATCAAGAGTTTTTGTAATCGAAAAAACTACTTTCTCCCTTGCATCTCTCTCCCGCGAGCCTCTTTCCCGCCTATGGCATAATTTGGTGGGCTATGGTTAATTTGGCGGATGGAAAGGGAGGGAGCGGGATGGCCTCCAATTGAGGTCAACAAAAGAGCCTTGTAGACTTGCCAATTACAAGTTTGGATCTCCAATCTTGTAATTGACGACAGTCCAAATACAATTACATGGTCAATGAGCGGATTGGATAAATATGATGGTTGATCATATAAGCATATGATGACCCAACCATATATTAGGCTTATGCATCTTTAAACCAAATTTTAGATACATGCCAAGCGATCTCTATTTGATAGGTGCCGGTAAAATATTAAATAAACACTTCTCCTTTATCCATAAATAAAAGATCGAGAAAGGAATTTTAAAAAAAGTGGAAGTATATATAGCTCAAACTCTACTTCTGCTCGTGGAGGAAAGCATCATGGTCAATCCTCGGTGTTACCTTGAGATGTGGAAACCTTTTGCATGCTCTCGGGAAAGGAAAGCCGCAAGCGAGGTAAATTTAAACTGTAAGTGCCGGATCCATGACACAGTAATGCTTTTTGGTCTAACGCCACTTCAAGCATTACCGTTACTCTGGCGAGGGACCAAGAGGCCGGATCTATTGATATGGTCGTGGATTCATGCCAAGTACATCGATCACATGGCTCGAGAATGGAGGTTGATCGACCTAGGTGGAACGGAAGGCTACCAGAGATCTACCAGGGGGCGGAAGGACGGTTATCTCTTTCCGAGCGCTATTACGGGCCTATGGAATTTTCCGCCAATTCCTCGAAACAAAGATTGGTCTGAATTTCTTCTGATGTACGAGTGTAATAAACGAACAGTTCAACGGGGTTGCCTCAATCGCTTCACACCGATGCATGTTGCCACCAACGAGACCAATCAGCAAGCAATGCATTTTGACGTTGGTTGATATAAAACTAAGTAACGTTGTTCGGCCGCGGTGGAGGAACACCATGCACTACCATCCCTGCTTTGGTGGTGTGGCCCAAAAGGGCATTCTTGTGCGTGTCCTTCCCGTACGGTTCCTTCTTTTGCATGTACTCAACCTCAAAAAAATCTCAAACCCTCTTCAATAAAAATAAATTTTTTTTAAAAAAAACACACCCCTCCAGATTTGGGACATTTATGCTTACACCCTAAAAATTTAAAACTTGTCAATTAGACCCAAAAATTTAAAATCATTGTAAAATGATGAATGATAAAGGATGGGGATACTTCAAGATTTGTGCAAATATTTGAACGATGGTAGATGAAGCATTTTGAGATTTGTGCAGATAGATGAATGACACAAGATAAAGTACTTTAAGATTTATATAGACTAATGGATGATAGAGAATATGACGCTTTGAGATCTATACAAACACATGGATAATGAAGGATAGGCCACTGAGATTTGTGCAAGCAGATAGATGATAAAGAATGAAGACTCTAAAATCTATATAAATAGATAAATGATACAGGACGAAATGCTTCGAGATTTGTATAAGTGGATAAATGATAGAGGACGAAGTGCTTTGATATCTGTATAGATGAATGGATGATAAAGGATAAAATACTTTGAGATTTGTGCAAGCTGATAGTGATATAGGATGGAGTGTTTTAAGATTTATGCAGGTAGATGAATAACTAAAAATGGAGTATTTTAAGATCTATGCCGATAGATGGATGATAGATGATAAAATACTTTAATATTTGTCCGGATAAATGGATGGTAGAGAACTGAGCACTTTGAGATTTACGTAGATGAATAGATCATAAATAAAGCACTTTGAGATCTGTGTAGACAAACAAATAACAAAAGGTGAAGCTTTTCAAGAATTGTGCATACAAATGGATGATTGGGGTCAAAGCATTGTAAGATCGGTGCTAACAAATGAATAACAAAAGATAGGCGCTTTAAGATCTATACAGATGGATAAATGATAGAGAATGGAGTATTTTAATATTTGTATATGTAGATGATTGAGAAAGAATAGCCTTTATATAATAAGGATATTTTTATCTTCTTTTCTTATTCCATTAACGGTGTTAGGATCTAGATAGATGATTGGATCATTTTATAGCAAATTTAAAGTTTTGGGGTCTAATTGATATGTTTTAAACTTTTGGGATCTAAATGCAAATAGCTCAGACTTGACCGATGAATTTATAATTTTCTCATAAAATATTGATGTTTTTTATTTTTGTTGTCGACAAATTACTTAGCTTAATATGTCGATGTGCTGAGTTCTAACGAAATATAATATTGTTGTGATTTAGAAGAGAGGACCTCATTAGTCCCATATTGGTTGTGAATTAAGGAACTATAACTTATATAGGAAGGAACCATCCTTCTCATGTGGTATTTTTTAAAGGATAAAATTATGAGGCCCATAGGCTAGAGTAGATAATACCTTACGTGCCGAGTTATGAGCTTTTGGCTGCAACAGTGGCGCACCAGAAAGGGGACCATCCTTACAATTGTGAGGCACCGCCCATTCTTATATAGACTCTCCGTTATTGGGAGGCTATGGTAAAAATAAGGAGAACACCTCTTGTACAGATAGTCTTCCTTGACTGGAAGACTATATTGTGGTATAAAAGGGAAGGTATCATTAATCCTATATTGGTTATAAGTCAAGGAAGATTCTAGCAAAGAAAATCTTATAAAATATCTACAATATTTTTATTTTTTTTAATGAAAAGAGGAAACTGGTGCCCTCGGACTAGTAGCCACCTAATTTATTCAAGGCGAAAGAATATATTAGTATAGGACTTTACCGGATGAAAAAATAGAGGAAAAGGAAATACAGTTAAGAGAAGCTGAATGAGCTGGTCCTAGGAGGTGAACAAAACTTCGGAAGATGAAGATGAATAGGAGACTTGGAAGTTACACACCATAAGGCTCAGCGGCAACGGTCAGAAATTAGAGCAGTATATTAGGTTGCAAAATATCTCCATGATTGTCTTCTAAAAGGACCAACCGGTAACCTAAGAAGATGGAAAATGGACATGGTAGGGGCAACCAAAAGAGTCCGAAAGGCCCCCTCAATGGTAGTGGAAACCAATCCCAATGGATTGTGCAGGAGTTTAGGGAGACTCGATAGAGAACATCAATATCTTATTAGAGGAGGTTGATAGACCTCGGGTGTCAATTTTATTTCATGAATACTCTTCTTATCTCCTGTTATCTTAAAAACTATATAAATTATTCCACATTCTCCTCGCATTGACTACCAAATTTACTCTTTATTCTCCTTGTCCAATCAAATCATACTCTTTTTGTAAAACTCCCAAAGAGATTGATTTTATATTTTTATTTTTTTCTAATTCAACTCTAATATAGATTGGACTCTTTGATTCAATCACTGAATTAATTTTTCTTCCCTCTTCCATCCAACGTGACTAGTTGCCGGTTTTTTGTCATAAAAATTTAACGTGCTCTCTCCTCCTTCTTGGAGTCATACCTCTTTTACAAAACTTTCAGACAAATTGGACTATCTTTCTCAAATATGGCTTCTAAAAGGTTTGGATTCCAAAATTTCACTTCTAGTCTCCTACCCTATCACTCAAATGCCCGGTAACTAGTCTCATTCAAAAACATAATCATGTGAGTCACAGTTTCACAAACTCAACTAAAAACAATATAAGGTTGAAATATCATAAATATCGTAATGTAGTTCATGTAACATGAAAAGAAAGAAAGAAAGAATGGAATATATATTATCACAAATATTTTTTTTTATTTCTTCAAAAAAACATGTCCTTCAATAAACCAAGATGTTCTATGGCCCCTTATGATTAATCATGCTAGCTAGAGCTAGACGGTCACTTTCAACGATCATGTGTATTGGTGCAGAATCTGATTGACACTGGATCGAGCTGGAGTTGGGGAAGATGAGATCGTTGCCGATGATCTGCAAAATAAAATTTCGTCCAAAATTGATGGTGGTGACTCTGACAGGACCCTCCGACGATCAAGTCAACTCTTCTGGCCAATAGAAATGGAGTGCTCGAATATGAATTCGGCAGAATTTTGGGAAGGAGAAAAGAGCTTAAAGAAAACGTATCTCCAGAATTTCTTTTTATAGACGGAGCTTATTGTAACCATCCTATAGTGGGCCATTCTGGACCACGTAAACTTTATTATGGAGAGAGATATCGTTCGTAATAGACTGATAATGATAGTCGTAATCATTCGGTATTGGGGTTGCCTGTAGCAGATTGATAAATGACAGTCGTAACCATCCAGAGGAAGTAGACATTCGGAATCCAACTGAAAGAGAAGTCCGTAAGAAGTTTGGCTCCTGAAAGAATTCGACTGCTGGAGGAGTTCGGAAGAAGTTCAACTCTTGAAGAAATTTGAAAGGAGCTCGGCTCTTGAAGAAATTCGACTGAAGAAGATATCTGAAAGGAGTTCGACTTCTGAAGAAATTCGGAAGGAGTTCGGCTCCTGAAGAAATTTGAAAGAAGTTCGGCTCCTAAAGAAATCCGACTGAAGAAGAAATCTAGAAAGAGTTTAGCTCCTCGAGAAATCAGACTGCTGGAGGAATCTGGAAGGAGTTCAGCTCCTAGAAAAATTCAACTGCTGGAAGAGTCCAGAAGAAGTTCGACCGTTGGAGGGGCCCGACTGATGGAGAAGCCTGGAAGTAGTTCGACTGAAGTTCGAAAGAAGTTGACTACTGGAGGAGTTCAGCTGAGGTTCGACCGCTGGAGGAGTTTGGCTACTAAGAAAGTTCAACCGTTGGAGAGGTTCGACCATTGGAGGAAGAATTTTTGGATCGAAGCTCTTCCATGATTACTAGTTGCATTAGGCTAAGCATCAGACTGAACTTCGGTGGGAGCGGAGTTTATCTCCAACAATAATTTTTCCACTCCCGAGTTTGAAATTTGAAGGAAGAAAGTACAAAAAAGATTACTATCGAAGTTCTTTTCTAGACTCTGCACCCATTGAGATTGAAGCTTAGAAAAGATCTTATCTCCTGTCGAGGTTGAAGGAGATCTTATCTCCTATTGAGGTCGAAGCTCCTGAAAGCTTGGGGGAGATCTTATCTCCAATCGAGATTGAAGAAGATCTTGTTGAAGAAGATCTTATCTCCTGTTGATGTTGATGTTGAAGCTCGGAGGAGATCTTATCTCCGATCGAGATTAAAGTTGGAGCTCGAGGAAAATCTTATCTCCAGCTGAGGTTAAAGAAGATCTTATCTCCTGTTGACGTTGAAGCTCGAGAGAGATCTTATCTCTAGTCAAGATTGAAGTTGGAGCTTATCTTTCGTTGACGTTAAATTTGAAGCTCGGAAGAGATCTTATCTCCAGTCGAGGTTAAAGTTGGAGCTCGGAGGAGATCTTATCTCCAGCTGAGATTGAAGGAGATCTTATCTTCTATTAACGTTGACGTTGAAACTCAGAAAAAATCTTATCTTCAGTCGAGGTTAAAGTTGGAGCTCGAGAAAGATCTTATCTCCAGTCGAGGTTGAAGGAGATCTTATCTCCTATTGATGTTGAAGCTTGAGGGAGATCTTATCTCCAGTCGAGGTTGAAGTTGAAGCTCGGAAGAGATTTTATCTCCAGCCAAGATTGAAGGAGATCTTATCTCCTATACCAGAAGCTTTCTATCTGGCCTAAAAAAGAAGTCCAGCTTAATCTTTTCTTGTTATAATTCATAAAATATAGGAATGTTGAAATAAGAATTCTCTATTGAAAAGTGGTTAACGATATTGCAAGTTTTCAAAATTTTAACGTTGACACTATATAGCTCCTTAATATCTTTTCTTGCCGATGTCTTTCGACCATGGTATTGATACTTCCATGCAGAGATTGGCTTCTTTAAGACCCCTCCTCCTGGGTCTCCTCCGATTGCGAAAGAGCCCTTGGTTGCTCTCTTCTTGCTTCAGATCGGCGTCTGAGGAATCGATCCAACCGACCTCTCCTGATGAGCTCCTCAATTTCATCTCGGAGTTGAACGCATTCTTCAGTATCGTGGCCGTGGTCATGATGGTAGAGACAGTACTTATTTCGATTGCACTTATTTGGGGGAGATAGTAATTCTTCTGATCTTGGTAGCTGATTCTTAATTTTTATCAAAATTTGAGTTTTAGGAGCATTAAGGGGGCGTAGTTGTGGAACCTTTCAGGGAGGGAACTTCTTCGCACCCTTCCGTCGGAGCTTTCTTAATGACGAGCTCGAGAAGGAGTTCAGGCTCGCTTGCGCTCGAAGAAAGTCCTTGAGCACGGTCGAACTTCATTTGGCCCTCCTTCAGCGATAGGTCTATTAGACTCGCCCTTCCATCGTTCTTCTGTGGCTTCTTCATCCTTCAACTTGAAGGCTTCTTCTACACAGGCATATCCCTCAGCTCGAGCTAGTAGATTGGTAAAATCTCTGGGGTACTTCTTCTTTAGGAAGAATAGCAAATCATTCTTCTGAAGGCAGTTCTTGAGTGCAGCTATCGCAACAGACTGGTCCAAGTTTCGAATCTCTAATGCAGTACCATTAAACTGGGTGACATAAGTTTGGATAGATTCTCCCTCCTATTTAATATTCATCAAAAAATCTGAACCTCGACGGGAACGTCGGCTGCTGACGAAGTAAGCCACAAACTGATGACTCATCTGGTCAAATGAGAAGATCGTACCTGGCTTCAACACTGAGTATCAATTTTTTGCTGCTCCATTTAAGGTAGATGGAAAAACTTGGTAAAAGATGACGTCTGGTGCGCCATGGAACAACATCATGGTCTGAAAGGCCTTCAGGTGATCGATCGGATCAGAAGTTCCATCATAGCTTTTAAGTTGGGAAAGCTTGAAGTTCGGTGGAACGAGCTCTTGCATAATTTGGAGAGAAAAAGGAGGATTGGTGCAGACATCGTCATGAGGAGTCAGGGCGACGTAGCAGAGTTCTTCAATCCATCGGCTCATTTTTTGGAGCCTTTGATTCAAGAGATCTTTATGATCGTTGATCTTTAGAGTTTTCTGATGGGACGGAAGCAAAGTTTCTCCCGGGGTTGAATCATGGTCCGAGCAATGGCTCTCCATCCTCTGTTTCCTCTTTTCGGAGATCACCGATCGGCTAGCCCGAGTCAGCCATCTCCTAACCGGATCATGGGGCTCCGAAAGAACCTGCTCCAGTTGAATTAGTGCCAGAGCCTATTGATGTATGGCCTGCACCACCTCTGTGAGACCGCGAATCTACTGGATCAGCTGGTTGAACTGCTTCGCATCAACTAGGACTGCAGATGGAGCTTGAGTTACCGAAGCTGGAATGGGAATGGTTTGATCTGGATGGGATCTGATTGCAGAGGCCGTTGATCGTCAAGTCGAAGTTTTCCTGGAAGACATTTTTTTTTCCGAAAAGAACTCTAGAGAAGAAGAAGAGAGATCGCTACTGAGCACTCTTTTAAGATCAAAAAAATCTCAAGAACAGAGGGCCCTTCCTTTAGCGCCAATCCTATTGGTGAAGAATCTGGTTGACGCCAGATCGAGCTGGAGTTAGAAAAGATGAGGATGCCGTCGGTAATCTGCAAAATGAAGTTTCATTCGGAGTCGATGGTGGTGGCTCCGACAGGACCCTCCGACGATCAAGTCAACTCTTCTAGCTATTAGAAATGGAGTGCTCGGATATGAATTCGACAGAGTTTTGGGAAGAGCTTAAAAAAAATGTATCTCGAGGATTCCATTTTATAGATGAAGCTTATTGTAACCGTCCTGTAGTGGGCCGCTCTGGGCTATGTAGAATTTATTACGGAGAGAGGTGTCGCTCATAATAGACTGATAATGACAGTCATAATCATCCGGTAGTGGGATTGCCTGTAGCAGACTGATAAATGATAGTCGTAACCGTCCGAAGAAAGTAGACGTTCGAAATTCGACTGAAGGAGAAGTTCATAAGGAGTTTGGCTTCTGGAGAAATTCAACTGAAGGAGAAGTCTGGAAGAAATTTATCTCCTGAAGAAATCCGACTACTGGAGGAGTTCGAAAGGAGTTCAGCTCTTGAAGAAATCCGATTGCTGGAGGAATCCGAAAGGAGTTTGGCTCATGGAGGAATTCTACTGAAGAAGATGTCCAGAAGGAGTTCGGCTCTTGAAAGAATCTGACTGAAGGAGAAGTCCGGAAGGAATTCGGCTCCTGGAGGAATACGGAAGGAGTTCGGCTCCTGGAGGAATTCGAAGAAGAAATTCGGAAGGAGTTCGGCTCATAGAGAAATCAGACTACTGAAAAAATCCGGAAGGAGTTTGGCTTCTAGAGAAATCCAACTGCTGGAGGAGTTCGAAAGGAGTTCGACCGCTGGAGGGGTCCGACTGATGGAGAAGCCTGTGAGTAGTTCAACTGAAGTCCGAAAGAAGTTCGGTCGTTGGAGGAGTTTGACTGGGGTTTGACCGTTGGAGGAGTTCGGCTACTGAAAAAGTTTGACCGCTGGAGGGATTCGGCTAGAGGTCGACCGTTGGAGGGAGAATTTTTGATCGAAGCTCTTCCGTGATTATTAGTTACATTAGGCTAAGCATCAGACTGAACTTCGATAGAAGTCAAATTTATTCCTAACAATATGTGTTTCCGGTTGTGAGCCCCAATCATGAATTCGTTTGAACCAAGCAAACCAGCCAACGAGGTAACATGCTTAGCGTTGCATTGTATAACCTCGTAGACGATTCCAATAGATCAAATTTTGTCGAGTTCCGGAAGAGACATCGAGTTAGCCAAAACATCTGTGTCACTAGTAAGGGAGCACCATGCGTGTTGTACGCTCAAGTCGGACTCTTAAAAATAGTAGATAGTAAACTATAATGCGGATTAGTGTTTAGCACGTTCGATGAATGTGTTTTTCTCCTTGGAAAAAGCATTAGGTGAAGCGAAATTCTTCCATGATTTTTTTTTTCTTTTATCGTTTTCTTTTCTCAGTTGGATAAGGATTAGGGAAGAGGGAGGCGGATGGATTCAACTTCCTATCTTTCTGAGACTCCACATTTTTTTGAGAGAAAAATCTAGCCAACATATCTTTCTCTAGTAAACAAGCAGTGGAGTTTTAAAAACTAAAACTCAAAGCCTTGTGGAATATGGATTGAGGTAGAAATAGATTTTTTTAAAAAAAAAGCACCGGCCACATGGCATGAGCATTTTTTATCCTAAGCTGGATGGTAAAAACTCTGCTATCAAATAGGTCAGGCCAGATGAAGATATTATTTACCTTGATTTGACTGGATTTCATGTACAAATCTTGACATTGGATCTAGATCCAAACTAATATAGGGCCGACCGAAGAGGTTGTTTGGATCTAGTTAAAATCATGTATAATCTAGATCCAATCTAAAATTTTTGGATCCAAGTTGGATCTAGGTTAGGCTTGGTTTGCATCCAAGATTTATATTTATTTATTAACAGAAGAAAATATTTGAATCAAATTAAACTTTGACGATAACAAAAATATTTGCTAACATTATCGAAACGTCATGAATTAATGTTCGTCTTGAACTGTAATGTCCTTCAAGAGATTAATAATCATAGCAACTATCTTTCCTTAATATAGTGAGATTAGTTTGAATGTTTTTTCCTTAACAAAGAAAAGAAGGAATGATTTGGAATACCCTTTTCAAATCAATTTGAGTCAAGTCGCTAATAGGATGATTGAAAATAGAATCATGAAGTGTATGGATCAGGTGGGGTCGAAGTTTAGGAAATCCAGGCATGATTCAAAATATGGAATGGGTCTAATATTTGAAACTGACCGAGACCACGAGACTTAAGGAATGGGTTGGGTCAGGTCTATCAAGGTTGGGTTGTGTTCAGTCAAATCAGATTGGATCGGGTCGGCTCACCGGTCCTTCTGCCCATTTGTAGCGTTAGCCATCTCATCCCATAAAATTAAAATGGGTTTTATATTGGGCACAGCTAGTTAATTTTTATTTCATTTCTACTTTTTCGTCGCCAAACTGTGTTCCTGTAATCGTTCCTCGTACATAAGACCTCCCCCATTAAAAATTAGAAGAGAAAAATATCACAGTTACTTTAATCTTATTACACGTATGATGCTAGTTTCTTTTTGAAGGGAACGTATAATGCTGGTTTCATTTAACTAAATAGCCAAAAAGTATGAATGAGATATAAACTTTAGTTATATTTTCAAAATTATAAATAAAATTTAACAAGAAAAGTTCTCCACTTTCCTCGTGCTCATGTTTTCCTTGATGCATTACACTTGCAAATATGATTAGCAAACTAGATGCTCCCAACTCTTAATTGCTTTGACACGAGAAAATATGAACGACTGATGCGATTTCATCTTATAATCATTGCATTTGAAACCTTGCTCACCGTTTGCCTTTCGTAGTTGTTGGGTCTACAGGAAATAAGAAGTCTTCGGTCACCCTTTGTGAGGCCAAGGAAGTTGGTTTTGAAGGTTACCTTTCGTAGGTGGGAAACCCCCGGGATATACAACTTGCTAAAACTGTCACCAGAGCTTGAGACGCTTGTTCTACAGATAAACGCCCCTGGTGCATGTGATGGACCTAAGGTGGGTATCAGAAACCTCTTCACTCTTTTCTTTCATCTTATCACCCTTCGTTTGTTCTTCTTCCAAGACTTATTGGAGATGTAATTGCATTTCAGTTTTATAGAGAATTCAAGAGGGTCAGCACATTTTTCTTAAGTATTTATTCAGAACCAGCGAGCAGTGAACTCTCTTGTTTGGAGCATCATCTGAAGAACTTTGAGATACAAGACTTCACGGGACTGCTTTCTAATGATAGCTCGTCAAGGAAGGGCCACCTCAAGTACCAAGAAAGGGTCCTGGGGCTTATAAGGTTTATCCTGATTAAAGCACTCGTTCTGGAGAAATTTACTATACGTATGATGGCTCGGATGCCCAACTTTGAAGAAAACTCGATGGGTAACCAGAGGCAGTTGGAAACTGCTTGGAAGATTCTTTCCTTCCCTAAAGCCTCCCATGCTCGGATAGTGTTTCATGCCAATGGAATGTAGACCTACTTTTCGGTATAACTGGTCATTAATTGGATCTGCATTTTCAGAATTTGAAAGCTGGATGTAGACTTAATCTGCAGTACAACTGGTTATTAATGGTGGATTGTGATTTAAAATTTGAAAGCTGATAAGTTTTAGTGATGCAGTGAATGAGTCCTCTGAATTCTCATTCAACTACTAGCTCTTATGTGGAATATCCATTATTTTTCTAATGTTTGCTGAAAGAGATTGGGATTTTTTTTTGGGGCAAAACCGAGCTAACAATTATTGGCAACAGATTTGAATATTACTTACAGTACATGATGCTTTCATTCAGAGGGTCAAAAAGATATGCATGAATGTTTTTAACTTGCAGCTTTGCGTGAAAATCTAACTCTTGCCGTTGACGAAAAGGAAGGTGGTGGGAAACCTGAAAGGACACCTTATTATTATTATTATTATTATTATTATTATTATTATTATGTTCAGGTAGGCAGAACCGTCACCCGGTAGAGTACGTAGAACCGAGGTAAGATAGAGCGGAGTTTTTTGACAGCCCTTTATGAAGGCTGTTGCAGTGACGTGGAAATAGATTGGAACAGGGCAGAGAGTTTTACACAAAGGAGAGGAAAACACGTGAACAGAGGCTACAAAAGGCTGCAGGATTTTTGGCAGAGATGGTTTCAGAAAAGCTAACGCCTGGACTGAATCCACGATGAGGAAGAAATAACAAAGAGAGAAGGCAAGGAAGCAATGAATCTGTAATTCCTTGAAACATCTTTGTTCGGCTGATCAGATAAAAAACACATTCTCTTGGGAACCATTTAACTTCTCTTCTGACATCCACTCCAGGTTTTTTTGATGAAATCTTAAAACTATTGCCTGATTTAACGTTCTGATGCCTTCTAAAACATACTTGGGAGTTGTTTCCCTTATAAGATCACCGATCGATTTCATTTACATGTTATGATTTTTCTACTTACAGCATATATATAGATGCATGATTTAGCATTTCTGAAAGACTGTTGTTCGGTAAGAGGCTTACCTCGGTGCATTCGGAACTTGCAAACAGCCTTACTGTGATATACAAGTCAGATTAATGCAGGGATCCATACAAGTGCCCCAACCTTGTTTGGTTATTAAAAAAATGATGGCACATGATTGCAAAATTTTTTTCGCCGATGGTGCACTTGATAAATTTTGTATTACCAAGTGCTTTTTTATTCTTGTTGGATGAGGAATTTATATGGATTTAGCAAAAGAAAGCGTGGCCAAATGCAGGTCCTGTTTCATTACAAATACAATGGAAGTTCAGATTTCTTTACAGCGAACAATTTGATCGACGGTCATGTAGTTCTACAATTATATGCTTGGCTTTAACAGATTGAGTGCTGGTCCTTTCATTGAAGCCATCTAGTCCTTCCATCTCCTCTGCCTCTGTAGGTACGAAGAATTGATGGCATGTCACTCCTTCATTCAACAGAGGGCAGATTCACACCCTTTCCAGAAGGTGTATCTGACAGTGGTTCCTCACCACTTGTTTCTTCCTAGCATTAAGTTCCTAGAAATTCTCCCATCCTCGGAGGGCACATAATTTTTTTCAGGTTTGAAATAAGGCCATTTAGTTGGAGATATGGAGGCCAACCAGCTAATCTACAAACTATTAATGAGGGCATATAAATTTAACGAAAGAACAATAACAAGACGAGGGAACATCTGCCAATGGAACTCTGGTGCTTCTTTCTCACGAGCAAAGTAAATAAGGAGCCTAATCTCATAACCTCACTTCATATGAGAATTCCCAGTAAACTTTAGAGACTTGTGATCACAATGATATTACGGTTCTCTTCTGATTACGTTGATGGTTGAATCGATGTCCTGCAACTTAGTAGTTTTTCTTGTTTAATTCGTGGTTTGAGTTTTACAATGATGCCTACCATGAAAAATAAATTTGATCAACTCAACATATGCATTCATATAGAAATTTTCGTGCCACGTGGTGATCAATCACCACCATGACAGGAACTAATTATCATCGATGGTTTTAGCAGTTGGTCCCTAGCCACGTTTACTGAGGGGCTGGGATCCACAGTCCCAAAACGGAGTAAAGGAAGTAGAAGCCCTATAGAGGGGGAAGAAGGGTCAGGGTCAACTTAGCCTCACATTAGCAAAAGAACACAAGGCACCTAAATACAACTGATCAATTTTAAGTCATGGACAATTAATATTTGAGCAGCAACAAAAGCAATTGGCATGAAGAGAGAAACAATAACTAAGAGTGCTGCAAGCTCGATTGTCCTTCTTGCAGGAGAGTACAGTAAGGCACAAAAATTTGGCATTATGGATTTGCTGTGCTGAATCTGAGAGAGGACAGTAACTAAACATGGTAACATATACACAGAAATCCAGAGTTTCTCTCGGGAGTAAAGAATCGAAGACTACTCGAACACCACCTTTCTGAGTAATTAGTTTAAATTTGCCTTTCTCGACTTTAGCTTTGGAGGAATGCGAGCAGTTGACAGAAATACTGGAACTCATTGAACCTACTAACATTTGAGATAAACTATAGTGGAGATGGTTTCTGTCAAAACCTTCTGGAGGATTATGAACCATGAAGGTACCATCTGCCAGCTAGCACCGGTCCTACAGAAGATTAACTGCATGCAAAATAAACCAAACACTAGAAAAGTGCTCAATAGAAAAGGATAGAGCGCCCTCAAAAATTCTAATTGTCCTCCTCTATCATCCTGCCGTAGCCTTCTGGTCTTTGGGTCCTGCTGTCATGCATCTACCCACATGCGAGCAAGCCTGATTTCTTTATTGTTTCTCCTCACAGTTTTGAGTCCCACTAGCCGTGTCATGCTTCCTTGTCTCTCCAACAATGTGCTGTCTTCATTGGTAATCCTGATAGCTGTTGAAGACCGTGCAGGAGCAATTCATTGGGCTAAATTTCTGCCCGTTAGAACATCCAGTGCCCTACGAAAATAGATTTTTGACCATTGGATACACCAAGAAATCTTAAAAATACCTTCCAACTAACCTTTTTTGATAAGATCATAAGCTGTTGCAACTAATATAAGAGCACATCTGGTCCATAGCCTATGTAAACTAAGGGATACCATATAGTACAAGCCTATTTAGGACCGATCACAAACTAATTATGGTATTTATGATTAGATTTGACTAGATTTGGATCCTTAGAATGTTAAGACTTGATTGATGGGACTAAAGGACCGGTGCAAATATATATTTAGTTCCATATCGATTATTCATTGGAGAGTTCTTGTGAATAGGGCTAAGGAATCTAAAAATATCATTTAGCTAGCCTTTTAGGATGAGATCCTGAGTTAGTGCAATTCTTCCTTCTTGTTTATTAAAAAATGGCACACCTATTTGACATGCTCTTCATTTTATTTTTATGCTGGCTTTTATGTTCTCTTTCTTGATTACTTCATACCATATGATGTACATAAAAAATTTTTAATTGAAGAAGAGGAAGGAGAAAGCCAGCATGGGTTGAATTCTTTCTTTGGGGAAAGACACATGATGTGATCTTAGTGCCGGCGAGGCGATACTTATGCATGATCCAATCAGTCATGGACCCTCTTGAAGGCTTCTCATGATAAAAGACCGGAACCTTCTTCATCCCCACCACCTGGTTGCTGCTGGTCGAAGCTACAATTGTCTTGTTCTTCTCCATTGCCTTCCAGTAACTGCACCCGATCACACGGTTTGATTAATTATCATTCCGATGCTCGGCCTTTCCAATAGAAAAAATATCATTCTTGCTTGTACCTAACTAAACAATAAAAAAGAGATAAAAAAAGCCACCCACTTCTAATTGAAAGATGACCTAATAATAGGATGTACAAACATTACAATATTTACTATATATATATAAAAAATATAGATCATGTAACCATCGGAAGGTATCTATGTTAAGATAATAGCCTCCTACGCGTTTGCCTCTTGTAAACACGCGTCACCTCTGACCGGCAGTGGGATGAATTTGGCGCAGTATCGATCGGTGCAGAAAGTTGCTGTCGTGCGGAGGGAGGATAAATTTACTTTAAGATCTCCAGAGCATCAAGATCAACTCAATGGACTCAGATATTACCAACTTCTTTTCTTTTAGAGATTGTTATAACAATAAAAATTGTTAACATTCTAACTACAGATCAGATCAACCATTGAAAGCAAGAAATGTGCGTTTGAGGACATCGAAGAACTGCACATTGGCATTCGAAGTGAACCAGTCGACCCTCTGTGCCCTCCTTGTTTACCTTGAAAACTTTCGCTCTCTGGAGAAACTTTGCCACATCTTGGCTAGTTGGCTTCCATATGGTACTTATCTTCCACGATACCTGGTTTCTTTTCTTTCATGGACGCCTTTGTCGTTGTTGTTGCTGCTAATTGCCGGCATTTTCCTTGATGTTGACTTGCTACCTTTGCTATCTACAGCAAGGTGAAGATCCGGCAAATGAGATGCAGTGGATGCAGCTTCTGCAGGCTTTTGGGCATGCACTACATCCCTTGCAAGTACTTCAGAGATTGCATATCTATGTTCTGCTAGTCCTCGCAGTGCACATACCATCAACTAGCAAGCATCGTATCAGTTCTGCTGCTACTCTCCCTGTTGCTTATTCTGAATTTCAATCTTTTTGTGACTGTATATTCTAAATTTTGATTAAATTTTTCCCCCCATTAAGTGAATTTTACTTTCATAGATAAAATAAAAATTAAAATGGAGAAGGTGACCTTAATTTCTTGAGAAAAGAAAGGAAGGTTTCTGTATATTATATTATATTATATTATATATATGTATATATATATATATATATATATATTAAGCGTTAATTCCTGAGTCTTCAGGATCATCGTCGAGGAGATGATGAGTACTTCCCAAGCACAGACGACCAAAACAATAACTCAGAAAGTTTCTTTATGAAAGACGGACATCCCGAATCTTCACCACTGGCTTTTATGAACCCATTGAAGGTGACGTGCTCTTTATTAATCTTACTCCCACACCTCATTTCCCTTCACTTATAGTACCGATCCTCCGCCCTAGATACCATGCATGCCCTCTCCTCCTCTCTGCATTCTAGAGTCTTGGTCTTACTAACTCTGATTTGCTTCACAGCTACATTCTTATAATCGTAAAACAAACACCAAGCTCTTGTTTGTCAGGTCTAGGATCAGACCATGTCTGCAGCTGTCCACCCGGCCCCTTAACCCTCAGAAACCTTGCCGGCTGCCAACGCCGTCCCCAGTAATCAGCATCGCTGCACCCCATCGCTGAAAACTCCCAGCGGTGCCCAAATCTGCTGCACAACCTGCTATCTCCTTATACTGGGTTTCATCGTCTTCCTGGTGCTGTTCATCATCGACTGCGTCATTTCGTCACACCCCAAGATCTCCATCGATCGCATCGCCGCCCTGGGACTCGATACAACGCCTGGCCTGACCTTATCCCCCCATTTCAACATCACCGTCCGGATTAAGAACCCGAGCAAATTCTTCTTCAAAGACTGTTACAGCTATGGCTATTCCGCCATCTCTTACTCCGGCGTCACCGTCGGCGAAGGACTCTTGCCCGTTTTCTGCCAGGGCCCAAGGAAGTCGACGGTGTTGGAGATGGTGCTGAGGGGTTCGGACATCGTGCTTGCAGATGGAGTGCGGGACCGACTGGTAGAGGATCAACGGCGAGGAGAGGTGGTGATGGAGGCCCAGCCGTCTGAGAATGACTTCATAGAGCAGAGCGCTTGGTGCCAAGTGGTGGTAGGTCCAAAATTTGGCTCAACGCCGTGTTCGGTGGAGTAATTATCAAAGATAACTTCCTAATTTTGAGTCTGACGTCGCAGGATTTCAGACGGCCTTGTAGAAATTCCTTTTTTTTTTGACTCATTAATTTATGACGTAGAAGAAGAAAAATATCCGAAAGTATATGATCAAAATCATAAGACAAATGCCAAACCTCGTACTAATATTTATTAAGAATTCTATCCCGGAATATTCTTCTGACCGTAAAAAGGATTAATGGATCTTTCAAAACTAGACAAAAAAAAAATGAAAGTAGAAGAGTGTTTAAACACCAAAGAGAGAAAATAAATGAAAGACCAAAGACTTGAGAAGAAAAATATGTTCACTATTTTTTTTTAGTGCCTCATGTCGTCCGAACTCATGATCTTATAAGGACTTTGAGAAGATGGGAACAAAGAGATGGTTTGATTGGTTGACCATGATGAAAAATGATTGATCAAAGAAAAATACATCCATTAATTTAAAATAAAAAAATAAAAATTTAAAATCAAATATTAAATTATCATACCATCACATGCATGCATGTGCCATGCCGTATTTACGTGTGCAATGTAAAATCCACTTTTTTTCATTGGCCCAATTAAAGATGGGCTAGGAAAGAAGGTAGATAAATATCAAGAAAAAATTATACCTTTTCAATGTGAGGCTAAAGTTATAATAAAACTTTTAAAAAACTTTAGGGAGAAGGAAAATTTTCGTTTTCCCTCCAACTCCCGTATGTATGTGTGCGTGTGTGTGTGTATTAGATTGGATTGGATTGATGTTATTTGTCATACATAATTATGGTACTATTAGCTATTAGATATTACCTCAGTTGGGAAATTAGAAATTACTCTTGATATATTGATTTGGTCACGTTGCTTGCAATTGCAAATAGCTATGGCTCATGCCATTGGTTACAGGTATGGACATTATATGTTGGGTCCATAAGCCCAAGGCTCCAACCATCAGGCACAGAAAAAATATTAGCGTGAATGGAGTTGCTAAACGCTCATGGACATGGAAGGCCACATGCATCACCCACATTTCAGGACTATCTGAGAGAATGATCGAAATAGCTATTACCTTATAAACATATTTTTCATCTTTTCTATCTAAAAAGACCATTACCTTTTTTTTTTTTTGCTAAATTTACCATTCTTATATAAATATATGTGTGGGAACTAAAAAATATATATATACCAAAAAATCAAATGAAATAACAATCATAGTAGCCTACAATATAGTTTCTTTATGATTGACCACATTGGACAATCACCATCATTTCGAAAATTATGAAATAACTACTTCAAAAAAAAACAACAACTTCAAGAGATAGAAATAATAATGGTTCACAAAATCATGCATCAAAAGCTTCCTTCTATTGATTATGAAATAAAAAATTAACTACATGTTAACAATGGCACACCATTGCATATCACCACTATAAATATATATGTTAAAATGGAGGCCTCTATATTGACAGGGCCTTCATATGCCATGTGGTCCCAATGCAGAGGTCTCTGCCACATGGTTCGAATATAGAGGCCTCCGCCTACCATGTTGCAATGCTCATGGAGGCTCTCATAAGTGGATGGATCAATGGATCGCTCGACGAGGCCGATGGTCATGATGCTATCGAGGGAGGATAGAGATAGTTGTGGTGGCGGAGGAAAAGGAACGACGGGCTTTTAAGGGGTTCTTGCACTCGAGAAAGAGAAGCTGGGCCGAGGATCTTGATGACGGAGCCACTGACGGCCTTGTCGATGGATTCGAGGGATTCTTGAGTGGCACTGGCAGAAGGAGCCTGTGGATGTAAGAGGGAGAGGCCTAAAGGCTGCATAGCAAGTGAAACCAAATTAGGAGAGGAAGAGCTGTATGAGAGGCCAAGAGAGGAGAGGGAGGCGGAGGGATCGGAGAAGCAAGGAACACTGAGGTGGCGGTGGGGGAGGAAAGTAGGTGGTTAGGGTCAAGGAAGAGGGTCTGGGTGATAGTAAGGACGTCGAGCTGGGACTCAATGAGTGTTTGTTTTCTTCGTTTGCCACGTGTATTGGGAGGGATAGAAAAATTATTAGGTAGACTCATTCTACCATAGGTAAAGTATTTGTAGATTTTGATTGGCTCTCTTTCCATCTTATAGTCAATCATGATTAATTCAAGTGAGCAATAAATGAAGAATAACTAATATATGAATTTTTTATTGGCTTTGTCAATGGTAGAATGAGTTTGCTTAATAGTTTTTTGAGAGGTAGGTGTTTTGATTTTCGATAGAGTAAGAGGGATTCACAAGATATTCAGGCTTCATCTATCTCTCGCTCGATCTAATGGGTTCCAATGCCTACATCGAGTAGATCATGTAGACGGAGGAGCAAATTTCTGCCTGCATCATCGAGCTTGCCTCCTATATCTCTGATGACTTCAAGGGGTCTCTGGCCCTATAGTCACCATTGGGATCGCCATGGGGGCCTTCCTAGCATCTTTATCGCTGGCATCGTGAGGAAGGTTATCTTGCTTGTCACTATCGATTTCATCCGGGTTGAATTGTATGGCTCAGGAATGGAATCCAGTGGTGTCCCCAAGATCTCTAGCGACTTCAAGATTGAAATCAGCGGCAAATACATGATTTTGGTATGTTCCCTCGGTGAAGCTCTTTATTATCGAATGATCAATAAAATATAATTATTTTACTTATAGAACCAGCAAGATAGCTTTTTTTAATTAAGAAACTGCTAAATGAACAATTTATTCAAAATTTAGCTGGTGTACTGCCACAAGTTAGAAATTATCATAGCATATCCCTAATTAATGCTTGAAAATAATGCTACAGGGAGGAAAGAGCAGGAAATAACACTAGATTAATGTAGAACCCTTACTCCGTCCGTGGTATATTTATATTTTCTCAGAGTACCGTCCATTAAGAAAGATAATTAATTGAAATATTAAACTTTGCCGTACAGCTGAAGCAATTGCAGCTCCTCCCTCCCCTTGGCAGCCCTGGACCCTGGTATCCTTGGTTCTTTATTCTCTCTTTCCCTCTTCTATGCCCCTTCTTCTCGAAGCTTGCTTTTTGGTTTCTCTTCCCACTTTAAATAGCTGAACGTCAATATCTTGCTTGGCACAACTCCTCTTGGTAGCACATCCCTTCACGCCGCTGTGATGTACGGCACGAAGAGTTTGAATAAAATATATTGAATTCAGTTTTTGATGGTCACCAAATAATAATTCGGAAGAGAGGTGGTTTGTTGAATTGCTATGACCCATCCATCACATATTAATTTAAGCTTCTTTCACGTTTACTAACATCGTCACCATATGTCTATAAGTGCCCCTAAAGGTTAAATCAAGTTGTACATCTTTCCAAATTTATGCTTTTTCTCTTGCTTCTCCATCTTGCTCCTTGATTTCAGTTCTTGAAGCCAAGGTTGTGGGGTGATCCTTCCAATTGATCATTACATTGTCGTGCAGGATTATAATTTTACTCCTCCCCGGTCCTGTTAATGGATGAGACTATTGCAAGTAGGGCACTCCAAGCTGCAAAACTTGGTACCCGGACCCCGCTGAAGGGGTTAGGCATAGAATCGAAGTTAACATGCTGGAACTGGAACTATATGAACCCACGTAAGTTATCCAGCTTACTACATAAATATATACATATACACATGCATTCATATGTACACATACATGGATACATATATAACATTACTTTTATTTACATAACTTTCAAATTGAAAGAGAAAATAACGATATATCACAGCATGTTTGGGTATTTATACTTTCAATAAAGCATATATTTTTTATTTTCGATTGATTATTTTATATAGTTAATCATCAAGTCATAATGAATTAATTTTTTATAGCATATATTTGATGCTTATCGGTAAACTTCTCAAAATATGGATTATTTAGTTTGATTAACTTTTCAAGATATAATATTTAATATCCAATAGGCATCCGGAGTACCCCATGTATATCCATGTAGCCCAACACGACACAAAATTTTTATGACCCAAATCCGAACCAAACCCAATCCTTCCAATTATAGGCCGGGTACGGAACAAAATTTAGATGCAAAACTTTGATGGGTCGTGACACTAGGTTTGGTATATTCCGAACCCAACTCCACCGTAGCATGCTAGTTGCGGTAGCATATCAGGGAACGGCGGATAACATCCCCCTACCAGATTCTTTATCCACTACGAATGCAGAAATCTCGAACTTTAGGCCAATGGAAAGAGAGAGAGAGAGTAAAAAAAAAACGCCGATTATTCACTTCTCTTCGTCACATGATAACAAAGGTGTCAACCCAGAGGACCATACCATTTTGAAGACTGATGCCTCCATATCTCCACCAACAACCTCCAAATATTGGCTTCTCTTATACGGATGGAAACATTTCTCAAACGCTTATTTCCTTCCTGGAAAGACCCCGCGGCTTCCTACATGGTACTCATCTTCCACGACATTCCCATTGTTATTATTTTTTGATTGAATTCCCATTGTTATTATCGTTGCTAATTGCTGGCATTTTCCTGGATGTTTACTTGCGACCTTTGCTATCTTCAGTGAATTCTTTTACCCTGGATAAACAGTATGATGAGAGGGAGAACACCTAGACATTTCGCTTTGATTTTTTTTATTTTAATAGATAAAAAAAATATAAAATGGTGGTGTCCTTTAGAAAAAGAAATATTCCCTACGAAGATACCTGCTTGACGGGTTCGGCTTGTGCCGCGGAAAGTTGAATAACCTAACCTCTACTCGGAGAGCAACGATCCTCTGCCGTGGTGCACCGCGCACCGTCCATCACGCGATGGACGGCTGCACGAGGCCACACGAAACGTGCGTCTACTCGGAGAGAGCTGGGGACACCCCAAACCTTCACCCATTGGCCATCGTGAAACCCATCGAAGGCGACATGCTCTTGATCCTTATCCCCACACGTCATTGATTTCCCTTCCCTTCTAGTCTATCCTCCGCTCCAGAATTTTTTTGGTACGACTCCGGATACTGTGTATGATCTCTCCTCTCTCTGTTTTAGGGTTTTGGACTTAGCTTTGCTTCACAATTACATTCGTATAACTTGTAGAACAAGCACCAAGCTCTTCGTCCTCAGGTCTCTCCTCCCAAGGACATCAAGTTATGCCTGCAGCAGCTGTCCACCCCGCCCCTCAGCCCTCGGAAACCTTGCCGGCTGCCAACGCCATCCGCAGGAACCAGCCTCGCTGCACCCCATCGTTGAAAGCTCCCAGCTGTGCCCAAATCTGCTGCACAACCTGCTGTCTCCTTATCTTGGGTTTCATCGCCTTCCTGGTTCTGCTCATCGTCGACTCCGCCGTTTCGTCGCATCCTAAGATCTCCATCGATCGCATCGCCGCCGTGGGACTGAACACAACGCCTGGCCTGACGTTATCCCCTCATTTCAACGTCACCGTCCGGATTAAGAACCCGAGCAAATTCTTCTTCAGAGACTATTACGGCTATGGCTACGCCGCCATCTCTTACTCCGGCGTCACCGTCGGCGAAGGACTCTTGCCCGTTTTCTGCCTGGGCCCGAGGAAGTCGACGGTGTTGGAGACGGTGCTGAGAGGTTCGGACATCGTGCTGGCAGATGGAGTGCGGGAACCACTGGCAGAGGATCAACGGCGAGGAGAGGTGCCGATGGAGGTGGCGATGAAGTTGCCCACGCCGTATCGGAGCAAGTTCGTAGAGGTGAGCGCTTGGTGCCAAGTGGTGGTAGGTCCCAAATTTAGGTCAACGCCGTGTTTAGTGAAGAAATGATCAAGACACGATTCCTATTTTTTTTTTCTTTTTTTTAAAAAAAAATTCTTATCTTTTTTTTTGATGTTCCGTTATTTCATAATTTTTGAATTCATGGTGCTTATGCATGTATATATGTATATATGGCCAAACATATAAGAATTATAATATACTGACGTGACAGGTTTTTTTTTATTTTTTATTGAGGGATATAGTAAATCCAAATTTGTCTAAGAAGGTGATGGTTTTTTTGATAGCAAATAGAAGTTTATAGCGTAAGTTGTTTCTCTCTTTAGATGAGAATAAATTTAGCTATTTAGATCTTGCCCTGGGGCGGTCCTAAAATGTGATGTATGTGGCCTTCTACATCCATGAGCGTCCGAGGACTCCATGTACACTAACATTTTTTTTCTATATCTGGAGCCATACATTTTACGGAAAGACCATGCCTGTTACCAATGGCATGGGCCATAGCTACTTGCAATAGCAAGCAACATGACTAAATAAATACATCAAGAGCAATTTTTTATTCCCAACTGAGGTTACACCTTATAGTACCCCGGTTATGCATGATAAGCAAAAGGGAATATTTCTTATGTACAAACGGGAGTAATCTTATTGACTACGATGTCTCTTTAAATAATCAAGAAATTAATAGACAAATTAATAAGATTCAAATTAAGGTTAACACGTAAGAAAACTTTTTTCTTGATAAGGAATATACGAGAGCTATCCATCAATTCATTTCATGGGAAAATGAAATGAATACAAAAGATATGTGAAAAAATTAATCCCAAAATTAATAGGAACAACATTTTTAACAAAATTAAAGTTCTCGATGATGCCATTTACGTGGAGTGACTCTCCTATTCCTCCAGAGCTTGATTCTCTGATAACTGCTGAGACATATGGGCGCAGTTTTGTAAGAGTAGGCTGTTTTCTTCTTTCTTTCGTATTTTCGGTCCCATTGTAACAGGAAAGACAAAAATTAATCGAAATATTAAACTTTGCTGTACAACTGGAGCAATTGCGGCCCTTCAGTCTACAGACAAGCCACCGACATCGTCAATAAACTGGAGAGTATTTCCCCTCCCCCGGCCCCCTTCTTTTCAAAGGCCACGTCAAATGAGCCAAGCACGCTAGCCAAAAAATATTTTTTTAAAAGAAAATCAACAAGACCAGCCAATTTTGCACACGAAGTTTGGATTTAAAATGCTTCCAAAAGCTTCTACCGCCACAGATCGTCACGCTCTTAAAATTTTGAATCTTTCCAACTTGAGCCAAAATAAATTGATATTTTGATTCATATCAATATCACTGGTCCATTCAGATAGATGGTGATATCCGAATTTTTAAGCTGGGCTGATAAATTTTGAAATTCAAAAGCATCTTACGGAAGGTACACGTAAAGAGAAAACTCGGTAGCAGCATTGTTATGTGCTCCGGTTCCAACACGCAAGAGATGGTCTGTATTGAAGGTTTTTTCTTAAAATATTTATTTTTAAATTTATTTTATTTTTTAAAATATTATAGTTGGACCGACGGAAATGTGAGGTGACGAAATTACAGCCATGCAATTTTAAATAATATGACTTCTCATGGCGAGAATAAAATAAAAAAAATAAAAATGCTGACGATTTTAGAAGAAATCACACATGCGATTTCGTTTTATTTTTTTGCTTTTTCTTTTTCCTTCTCCGACGGGTGGGCACAGGTGCAGGTTCGCTGGGGCCGAAAGGGGGGAGAAGGGGGGTGCTGGCGCCGGCGGGCGGGGGGCCGGGGATGGGCGCGAAGAAGCTGCGGGAGGAGAAGGCCGTCAGGCGGAGGTGCAGTGGAGCGGCGGCCCGGTGGAGGAGCCGCGTGCCTAGGCCGCACGGGTTTGCCGAGGCCTGGGAGGGATGGGAGGGGAGGATGGTGGCGCCGACGGGTGGGGTGCCGGGGCTGGGCGCGAAGAAGCCACGGGAGGAGAAGGCCATCGGGGGGAGGTGCAGCAGAGCGGCGGCCCGGCGGAGGAGCCGCAGGCCCAGGCCGCACGCCGCGGCCCCACCCCGCCGCCGTCTCTCCTCCCCCTCCCCTCCCCTCCCCTCCCCCGCCCTCGCCCCACCGCCGTCCGCACGGCCCCGCCCCACCGCCGTCCACGCCTCATCCCGTCCGTCTGCCCCCCGCACCCTCCGCGGCCCTGCCCCGCCGCCGTCCCCTCATCCTCCCTCCCCTGTCCCTGGCAAACCCGAGCTTCCGTCGCTCCGCGCGACCACCGACGACCACCCGCACCCCTCCGTCTGCGCCCCTCTGCGGAGCAGAGCGGAAAAAAAATAATAATAAAATCGCATATGGGCCCGCGGCTTCTCCACCGGGCTGCTGCTCCGCTGCACCTCCCCCACCTCCGACCCCGGCGAACCTGCACCCGCGCGGCCGCGGCCCCCTGCTGCTGTGTGCGAACACCCCCCGCTCCTGGCCGCGCGGGAGAAGGAAATAAATAAATAATAAAATCGTACGTTGAAAATACGATTTCTTGTAAAATTATATTTTCAACTATTATTTTTATTTTATTTTCATTTTGTGAAGCCATGTTGCCACCTCACCGAGGTTTCCAGAGTGAGTCAAGGGGTATAGAATGAAAATAGGGATCATCTTCCCTCGGTCTCCAAAAAAAAAAAAAAAAAAAAAAAAAAAAAAAAAAAAAAAAAAAAAAAATCTTAAAGATTGTTTGCGATCCAGAAAAATTATTGGACTTTACCTATCATGGATATGACTTAATATAGTCTAGCGAGTAAGATTTATCAAATTGAGAAATAAATTTTTGAAAATTATAATTTAATTATATGATATCTAATTGAAATAATTTTTTTAAAAAATTTAAATAATTCTTAAGATCTACAATGTGATATAGCTCCTCTTCCTAGCAATTAGGTCTAAATTTCATCAATTGGATTATGAAATTAGGTTGATCAAGTTGAAAAAATTATTTTTTTGAAACAAAATTTGGTTAGACATATCTCTTAATTTAAAAAAAATTAAAAAAATAAAATTAATATAAAAGGAACTTGGTCTAGGACATAAGAAGGGTGCAGAAAAAAAGCAATATAGAGAAGGAAGATGGGGTGGTGAATTTTAACGCAAAAGAGATGGCCATGAGCTTCTAGGAGGTGATGAGGGGTTGTTAGCATGACCCAGGATAGTGGCAAAAAGGGACTTACGAGAATACAATAAAAAAGAGAGGGGAAGGAAAAGAGAAGGAGAAAAGGCGTATTGTGGTGAAATATGGAGTAGAGGAGATGGTTGTGAGCCTCTCGGAGGTGATGGGCGTTGGCATGTCATTGAGAGAGGCAACGAGAAGGGTCTTGAGAGTTGGCCAAGCCAGGAGAGGGAAAGAGACAGATTAAGGAGCGATTTCTTTTTTCCTAATAAAATTTTTAATCACATTGCTGCAACTCATCGTATTTCCTTTCTAACCTCAAATCGACATAGCACATAATAGTCCTAAGTTTGACCCAATGAGCGACTCAACTTGATGCACGATTTGAACTGTAGGTATCCAAACAAGTGGGATAGCCTATTTCTGAAACAAAAGCTGCATGCAGCTCCAATCACGAGATTCCAATCATCTCCTCATCAGTTCTCCTTGTGCTAACATGCAGCCAAGTACCAAGTGCCTGTGTAAGGTTTGACCCAGCCCGATTTGAATGGGCCTTGCTTTCGTCCCGTTAGGCTATCTTCCAGGATCTAGATTTGGTACTACTTGGAAGTGTTATTAGTTTCGACGGGGCTCAGGTTGGGAAAATCTTTTCGGTCATGGTCCCACCCAAAGAAAAGTTAGCACCCGCTTTATCTATCATCAAAAATAAAAAATTCTTTCTACACTCTGAGCAAGGATGAAAATAGATGAGATAATCTATCAAAAGTTTGCAACCTAGCCTACTATGGGCTTCATCTGACCTATTTATCTAAATAAGTTAGATATAGAATTTTAAAAAGGCCCAGACCCCATCCACTATCAGCGGCCCATTAGAGACCCTGCCGCACCTTTCCCCCTCCACCTCCCTCTTCGGCTCTCTCTCTCTTTCTCTCTCCCCGCACCGACACCCCATCGGAATCACGCCCGTGGAAGGGGACAGACACATGTCCTAGCCTGATCGATACAGGCCGAGCAAACTCAGCTGGTGTGATGAATTATTGCAGTTCCCTTTGAATTGCTATCAGGAAGTATGCCATGTAATGAAGGCAGGCAACCTTTTTGAGTGATTTTTCCCAGTTACCATGCCATTGCTCGAACATATATTGCAGTGATTGCCCTTCAAGCTAATTAATTATCAAACACTCTCTACTGAAAAATTATTTTGCATGCGCCAGATGCGAGTGAACCAGGGCAAATCCCAAGGCATATGTATGATGGATGGAATGCAATCGGAAATTGATGAAATACAAGAGGTAACGTGGCGGCGTGTTATCCACTGTGAGATTTGCACGGTCCAATTGCACTTAGTGTCCGTCATAATTTTTCTTTTCTCATAGTCTGTTTGGGATGTTTTAGATTAGAAATATTTAATTATAGTATCCGTCTCCTATGATTAGTCTCGCAACATCCTTGACATGTGATGCTTGAGAGTAGTGTGTGTGTATATATATATATATTTAAAAAAAAACACTTGAGTAGAATTGGGAGATTGGCTAATAACAACAATTAATATGAAGTGGGATCGGTCACGCCCTTCTACCTAGCACAGTAGCACATAACGGGGGTCTACAAGCCGCATGGTATCAGAATTCTCATAAATTTAGATTCTGGTCATCAAAATCATAGTTTAGAGTTCCCCTCCTATCATGATAATTTATCAATTAGAGCTTTTCATGACCGCGAGATCAATGGTGGCCGATGCCATTCCATTTACAACATAATACCAAAAGATGAGTGAAGTAGGGATGGATTCTGTATATTATATCAGGTTTGCCGAGCAAGTCTTAAACACGTAATCCCCTCCCTCTTAAACACAAGGCTATCCCTCTTTCGCTCCTCTCTCAAAATGCTTCCGTATTATTTACCTCATGGCCTCAATCAATGCAGACCATGTAAATGACAAATTTTTCATAAGTCACAATACATTCTGACACTAGGTTGTATTAATAAATTGATTTTCTCTCATTCTACTGTAAACAAATCCAATTGATTAAGACTACATTGTAAATTATGAGACCAAACTCAAACAAAGAGAACCAACGAACTGGATGCAATAAATTGGGCGGTACATGCCAGAACTCGATCAGGGCCATCAGGCTTTTGTTCAAGAATGTCCACCAGGTTTCCTATTGGACTGGTTTCAACTTGAAGGCTTAGGCAGCCTGGCCAAACTGACTTTGGATGTTTTGGATTGGAACTTCAAGTATAGGGTTAGATTTGGTTTTGAACGGTTGGATTTGTCAAACAGGATGGGCTGAGCTAGCTGGGGTCATCTTGTTTGTTGGGCTGGCTTAAGGCTAGCTCTTAACTAGATCTAACCACTCCAAGGTGCACAGGTAGTGCACAAAAATTCCTGGTAGGTGCAACATTGCCATTGGCTGTCATACAACAGAATGATAGACATAAACATGCAGCTATCACCTAGGAGTTCACTGTATGCAATTTATCGGCTATGTCATTCGGATGCTCCATATGAAATTAGAAATATTCTGGGTTAATGAGCTTTTCATGACTGCGAGATCAAAATCATAGTTTAGAGTTCCCCTCCTATCTTTTGGTAATACACAACACGCATCACCACCATTTGCAATTATACACAACCGCGGCTAAATCCATACACTGTCATGATCATACATGTAAGGGCATCTTAAGAAGATTTCAAATCGTCCGGTTTGAACTTGATAGGATGATGTTGCAATTCATCTAGACATCAGAAATGGGACAACCATGATGTTAGAGTTTTAAAAAATTAGCGTAATATCATTGTTGACGCAGAAACTGGTTGTCGCCGAAATCAGCGGAAGCGGAGGTGGACGAGATGACCGTCGGAGACCTGCAAAATAAAGTTCCATCCGGAGCCGGTGGGGGATGGCTCCGGCAGAACCATCCGACGATCAAGTCAGCTCTAGCCAACAGAAATGGAGTGCTTGAAAAAAATTTTCGCAGAACTTAGAGTAGAAGAGAACTTAGAGCATAGAGATCAGAGGTTAGCAATTAGAGGATAGCATATCTGGAGGATCCTTTTTATAGACGGAGCTTGATGGTGATAGCTGCAGCTGTCTGATGGTGGGTCGCTCGAGACTGCACCAAATTTGATGCGGAGAGAATGATGTCGTCAAGTCGAAAGCGACAGCCATGCCGTCCGACAGTGATGGGCTGCTCGAGGTCTGGTGGAGCTGCTGTAGCCTCGCCTGTGGCAGACTGACGGTGACCGTTCGTCCAGCTTTAATAGCCATGGCTCTCAGAAAGCAGGCATTGATCGATGGACTTCGGCATATATCGATTCCAGGGGAGTTCGGCCAAAGGGAAGCTCGGAAGAAGTTCGGCCGTTGGGAGTCCGAAGGAGCTCGGTCGGCTGAAGGGACGGCCGCTTGAGGAGTTCGGTCGAGGGACGACCGCTGGGAGTCCAAAGAAGCTCGGTCGGCTGAAGGGACGGTCGCTTGAGGAGTTCGACCGAGGGACGACTGTCGAAGAGTTCGGCCACTGGGAGTCCGAAGGAGCTCGGCCGACTGAAGGGATGGCCGCTTGAGGAGTTCGGTCGAGGGAAGACCGCTGAGGAGTTCGGCCGATGGAAGTCCGAAGAAGCTCGGCCGCTGGAAAGTTCGGCTAAGATCCGACCGCTGAGCAGTTCGGTCGGCCCTAAGAGTTCGGCTAAGATCCGTCCGCTGAAGCTCTTCCATGGCTACTGGTTGCATTAGACTGAGCATCGAACTAGACTTCAGCAGGAGCGGAGTTTATCCCCAACAGTAGCCCTCCCACTCTCGAGTTCGAAACTCGAAGGAAGGGAGTGCAGAAAAGGCGACTGTCGAAGTATTCTTCTAGGCTCCGTGCTGGTTCAGGTCAAAGCTCGGGGAAGATCTCATTTGCAACATTGCCATTGGCTGTCATACAACAGAATGATAGACATAAACATGCAGCTATCACCTAGGAGTTCACTGTATGCAATTTATCGGCTATGTCATTCGGATGCTCCATATGAAATTAGAAATATTTCTGGGTTAATGAGCTTTTCATGACTGCGAGATCAAAATCATAGTTTAGAGTTCCCCTCCTATCTTTTGGTAATACACAACACGCATCACCACCATTTGCAATTATACGCAACCGCGGCTAAATCCATACACTGTCATGATCATACATGTAAGGGCATCTTAGAAGATTTCAATTCGTCCGGTTTGAACTTGATAGGATGATATTGCAATTCATCTAGACATCAGAAATCGGACAACCATGATGTTAGAGTTTTAAAAAATTAGCGTAATATTATTGTTGATGCAGAAACTGATCATCGTCGAAATCAATGGAAGCGGAGATGGACGAGGTGACTGCCAGGGATCTGCAAAACGAAGTCCCATCCAGAGCCGGTGGGGGATGGCTCCGACAGGATCCTCCGACGATCGAATCAGCTCTAGCCAATAGGAATGGAGTGCTCGGGAATAATTTCTGCAGAGCTTAAAGTAGAAGAGAACTTAGAGCATAGAGATCAGAGGTTAGCAATTAGAGGATAGCATATCGGGAGGGTTCTTTTTATAGGCGAAGCTTGATGGTGACAGCTGCAGTGTTGATGGGCGGGGTTCGCTCGAGACTGACTGGATTTGATGCGGAGATTTGATGATTGTCCTCAGGTCGGAAAGCGACAAGCCTTGCCGTGCGACAAGGTGGTGGCTGACTCGATTAGACATCAGGTTAATAGGTGTACTCGATAAGTAGACAAGACGACGGTGCCTCTTAGCGGAGTACATTGATATAAATGACTCGGGATCAGTGGTCTATCCATGTTTGTAATATTAAGGTGATAGTGTGTTTGACTAAGTGTTGATCGCATCTAGTTTACTCTGAGTGTACGTGTGAGCAATACGTGCTGGATTTTGCTGTAGTGGCTGTTTCCAAACTCATTCGTGATGTGTGGCTTCAGCGCGTGTGGTTCCGCGCTCTCCGGAAAGCGTCTCGCCTAGGCAAAGGACCTCATATGTATGGAGGTGATTTTGCTGCTTCTGACGTCTGAGGAGCATGATATAGTAGAAGTGCTACTACTCTGTGACTTATAGCCTCGAAGCGTGGTGCGCCAGAGATCCTAGTCGTGCTAGGTGGCTATCGCCTGATGTAGTCCAGAGTGCACTAAGACGCTTTTCTCTGAGATAGATAGTAGGTCATGCCATAGATCTTGGTGTGAAATGTCTCGTCGCTGACTTTCTTTGGCCTGAGTCTCATAGACGTGCCCATTTGCTCTCGTCGTCGTTTTGTTGCTGGAAGGCGACCCTCCAAGCCCTCAAGGGATTTCTACGTACACATCTGTCATTGAATTGTGAGTTCTAAGCTCGCTGTTGAGTGAGGCGGTACTGTTGCCGTTCATATGCCCTCGACGATGTGTACAGGTGTTCGCTGTCGCGTCCTATTAGGATGCCTTCGACTGTGCCACTGGATATTCACGCGCGCCGGGCCCACGGTGCTGTGCTTGAGAGTTAGACCACAGGGATATGATCCTACGATCGTTGAGTGGGAGTGGGGCTCTCGACACGCTGGAGATAGTTCGAGGTGCCCAGAAAAATTGATCTTCGGCTGGAACTGGAACCAAGGAACGCGCGGTGTCGCTCTAAGGGAGTTCGCCGAGGGATGACTGCCGAGGGGGAGTTTTCGGGTACTGCGGAGTCCCGAGCAAAAGAGCAGCGATTCGCAATCGGGCTGAGGGAGGTCAGGACAAAGAAATCAGGGCCTAACGAGGTGCACGTATTGAGAGTTTTCGGCACAGGGAGTCCGAAGAGCTCTCACTTGAGGACACCGGCTGTGTAGAGATGTGATCGGCTAATTGTGTTTGGCGATTTTGGTGAGCAGTTCGAGCGCTCTCTTAAAGACGCTTCAGCGCTAAAATATCGCCGGCCTCCGATGTCGCAAGTTGCTCTTCCGGTGGCTGCTACTGTTGCATTGATACAGTGCAGCTTGAGCATCGATTGTTGACGATCCTGTCAGGGGCAGTTGTCAGCGGGGTTTATCCCCAACAGTATGCCCTCCCCACTCCCAAGTTTTCGAAACTCGAAGGAAGGAAGTGCAGAAAGGCGACTACCGAAGTCTTCTTCTGGGCTCGTGCTGGTTCAGGTCGAAGCTCGGGGGAGATCTCATCTCCAGCTAAGTTGTGTTGAAGTTGAGGTCCGGGAGAGATCCCATCTCCGACGAGGTTTGGAGGTAGGCTTCATCTTCCTGCGATCAGAAGTGTGTTGGAGTTTGAGCTCACTGGTGAGCCATCGAGCAGGTTGGCGACATTGTTCCTACAGCCGAGGGGCTGACTTCGGAGTGGAATCTTCTCTGAGCTCGCAGTCGAGTCAATTGTGGGCACTCGGAAAAGATTCGATCCTCTAGCCAGAGGTTTGGCTCAGTCGTTGGGAGAGATCTTATCTTCTGGCCGAGGTTGGGCGTCTCGGTCGCTGAAGATTCTTATCTAATTGCTTCGATCTCTAGTTAAGATTGTGCGGGGGGCGTTGCGTTAGGATGAGGTTCTCCTCCTGTTTCCTAACGGGCTTTTGGGGCACATTCGGATCGTGCGGTCTCTTCCTCTATAGTGTCCGATTCGGGCCATTTACTAGAAATTTTAATAGTGGTGAAATCGGTAAGAGCTCTGGTTGTCGAACGTGTTTTGCCTGCGATCCGCGGATTTGGATGAGAAGTTCTATGGTATGAGAAATTATTTTAGGATGGAGTTCTCCTGCCTATCTTTTTAACGGCTTTATTCGTTGCCGCATACGGATCAGGGTCCCCCCCGGCCCCCTCGAACCCCGTCCGCCCACGCCTTTCTCCTCCCTATCTCGTCCCTCTCTCCGTGAACCGAGGTCCTCTTCGGCCATCTTTGCTCGCTTTCTTGGATTGTAGAGTTATCCTGCTGTCTTCATTAATGGACAGTGCAAGAACAAGAGCACATTTACAGGTAACTCGTGCTTGTACGTGACGCTTATTTTCTCGTCTCGTTCTAAGGGTGTAGAACGAAAGAGCGCTTCGAATTTGCTTGCCATTAGGACAGAGTCTCCATCCTGTCTTCCTAACGGGCTGTTGGGGGCACATTCGACATCGTCCGGTGGCCTCTTGACTCCAGTATCCAATACCTTTACGTGATCAAGAAAATAGGCGAGCAATGTACAGACTTGATGAGTTGATTAAAAAAGTTTTTGTTAGGGACGAGGAAGTAATCAGAGCTTCTGAAATCTTCTCAACGACGGGGCACAATGTATATTTTCTCGGTACCAGCTCGGCTCACCATCTTTACCCCCACTATCTCGCTCTCGTAAGACCTGTAGATTATTCCGAGCCTTCGACTTTGCTCGCCAAGGACGAGATATTTCTACTTTTATTTCTTAACTCAAACGAAGGCATAGAATTCAAGCCCGAGATGGGGCACACTTCACAGACCAATACATTAACGCGGACAATTTCTTATCCCTCCTTTCAAAATATTCTGCTACCTTATAACAATCCACGTACACAAATAAAGTGAATAACGCGAGCACTAAATCTCTGTATCTGAGCCGGTTGCTCCCCGCTCCTAAATTTCTAGACGAACGGTGGGGTTTTATGCCTTCGGCTTTTCCTACTAACGACCGGTTGTGGATGATTGGAGGGCTATGCTTCGTGAAGATCTATTTGTTCGCGCGGTTCTCACCAGCCACATCTTCTTGGTAGTTTGCTTAAGGGTTGATTGGTGAAGGGCCTTATGCTCCGACTTTCGCTTCGAGGAATTTATAGGATCCGAAAAGAATTGTTGCTAATCTCCTATCTGATTCCTCCTCGTGAGCAGGATCTTGAGAGAGGCGGGGGATTAACGGACCGCATGCGTTCTCGTGGGGATCTGAGCCATCAACACTACCCCAGTTCGCTCTCAGTACTATTCTGAGTGATGGAAGGCCTCGAACCCCAATTTCGACTTTCCGAACTGAAATGCTATGTAGACGAGGTCTTCCTCCTCCTGTTCCTAATGGGCTGTGGGACATATTTTTCGGACCGTCGGTCCAGGTCTTCACGCTGTTAACTGTGTGTTCCTCAGGATTCCAATTTCTTGAACGTTTGTCACGACGGTTTTATGCTGGAATACTGATTTTATCTCTCTTTCCAGATTCTTGTGGACTGTTACCGATTTCTCCTCTCCTGTTCTCGATAACCACGTATACCTTCTCAGTGGTTTTAGCACATAAATGAGACCCGTTGTTCGGTCGCGGCAGTCTTTCGCCCACCATCTCTCTGTCTTTGAGTGCTAACATGATTGGTCCTCTCTCGCACCTATTCGCCATTGGCACATTAGGACGAAGTCTCCTCGCCTTGTTTCTAACGGACTGTTGTGCGCGAGGCATTAATTGTGTGGCAACTTAATCTCTTCTCATAGTTGATCGCGAAGCACTCTAATCATCGCCCACCAATCATTAATCTTTATGTGTGAACGAGGCCTAGTCGCCCTCGGAGATATCTTATCTCTAGCTCTGAGGTTGTCACTTCGATTCGTCGAGAGAGATCTTATCTCTGATCGAGGTTGAAGTCTTTGATTCTGCTGTGTTAGGACGGGTTTCTCCTTCTGTTCTGGACTACACTATCGAGTCTTTCTCTTCCTCTGTCTCACATTAGTTTTTTGCACCATAAATAGTATTTTATTTTTTGGGGGAGAATTTTTTTCGAGGGGGAAAGTTTACTTGGCAGGCACATCCCCGTTTTCGCACGTTGTCTCTAGGCGCAATACCTGGGTCAATGGGAGTGTTCTGGTCTTCACGTCCGGATATTTTGATTCCTCCTTGGTATGCACCATCATCAGTTTTCGACTTCACCTTCCTCCATCTACGTCAGCTCGTGGTCTGGGTTCCGCGTATCGACCTCTCTGGTCTCATACTGGCGCCTTCTCTAATTTGGAGAAAGGCCTTTTCACTTCTGCTTGTCTACTTTGATCGCGGGATTATGACGAATCACCAATGGTCATAGCTTCCTGCCTCGCTCGGATGCCCATGATAACTGGAGGTCAATGTTGATTTTGATGCGGTGAGTGCGCTGCTCGGAATAACCTGAGAACGCACCTTTGTTCCTTGTACTATAGTTTCAGTAGCGGCCTTGGGCTTGACTCTCTGTTTCAGACTGGCGTTGGAAAGAATTTTACCAGCCGCCCCTTTCTGACAAGCTTCTCAATTTCATCTTGGAGCTAAATGTTATTTCCTTAGTAGTTCGTGACCAGTGTGCAAATGTGTCAGCCGAGCATTCTTAGTGGCTAGCATTGACCTCTTCAACATAGCTGTCATGATTTGGGCGAAGAGACCGTAGTCCCTTCTGGCCTTTGGCAGCTCTTTTCTTAAACTCCATGAGAATTCAGAGTTCGAGGGCATCTGGAGGGGGGCATAGTCGGGAGGAACCTTTCGGGAGAGGAATTTCTTCGCGCCCTTCTGTCGGAGGCATCCTTCTCCCCTCTAAGCCAAAGGGCTTCCTTTGCAGCCTCCGT
>QRFJ01000280.1:0-51443 GCA_006176705.1 Cocos nucifera | reverse complement strand
CGGGAATGAGTTCCGGAGCTTAGAGAAGAAGAGGAGAGCTTAGAGCTTAGAGATCAGAGGTTAGCGATTAGAGGATAGCGTATCTGGAGGGTCCTTTTTATAGGCAGAGCTTGATGGTGACAGCTGCAGCTGTCTGATGGTGGGTCGCTCGAGACTGCACCGGGTTTGATGCGGAGAGGATGGTGTCGTCAAGTTGAAAGCGACAGCCATGCCGTCCGATAGTGGTGGACTGCTCGAGGTCTGGTGGAGCCGCTGTAGCATCGCCTGTGGTAGACTGACAGTGACCGTTCGTCCAGCTTTAATAGCCATGGCTCCCAGAAAATAGGCATTGATCGATGGACTTCGACATATATCGATTCCAGGGTTTCGACCAAGAAAAGTTCGGAAGAAGTTCGGCGCTGGGGTCCAAGGGGGCTGCTGAAGCGACCGCTTGAAGAGTTCGACCGAGGGAGATTGCCGAGAGTTCGGCCGCTGGGAGTTAAGGAGCTCGACTGGCTGAGGAGGTTGCTTGAGGTTAGACGAGGACGACGTTGAGGAGTGACGAGAGTTCGAAGGAGCTGACTGAGGGACGATCGTTTGAGGAGTTCGATTGAGGGACGATTGTCGAGGAGTTTGACCGTTGGGAGTCCGAAGGAGCTCGGTCGGTTGAAGGGACGGTCGCTTGAGGAGTTCGATCGAGGGACGACCGCTGAGGAGTTCGGTCGCTGGGCAGTTCGATCGACCCTAAGAGTTCGGCTAAGATCCATCCGCTGAAGCTCTTCCGTGGCTACTGGCCGCATCAGGCTGGGCACCGAACTTGACTTCGGCAGGAGCGGGATTTATCCCCAACAATAGCCCTCCCCACTCCCGAGTTCGAAACTTGAAGGAAGGGAGTGCCAGAAACAGGCGACTGCCGAAGTCTTCTTCCAGGCTCCGTGCTGGTTCAGATCGAAGCTCGGGGAGGTCTTCATCTCCAGCCAAAGTTGATGTCGAAGTTGAGGTTCTGAGGGAGATCTCATCTCCAACCGAGGTTGAGGTAGGCTTCGTCCGCTGCGATCGAGGTCGGAGGTTGAGCTCATCGGGGGCGACATTGTCTCCTCAACCGAGCGATCGGGGAGATCCTCTCCTGCAGTCAGGTTATGGGCACTCGGAAAAGATTCGTCTCTAGCTGAGGTTGGCTCAGTCGCTGGGAGGTCGGCAGGAAGCTTGCCGTAGATCTGGGAGCGGGCCTTGCGTTAGGATGAGGTTCTCCTCCTGTTCCTAACGGGCTGTGGGGGCACATGGGGACCGTCGTCCTCATCTCCCCCCATCTCGTCCTTAAGGTGAACGAGGCCTTCGACTTTGCTCGCGTTAGGACGAGGTTCTCCTCCTGTTCCTAACGGGCTGTGGGGGCACATGGGACCGTCGTCCTCGCCTCTCCCCCCATCCCGTCCTTTGTGGACGGGGCCTTCGACTTTGCTCACGCTAGGACGAGGTTCTCCTCCTGTTCCTAGCCGGCTGTGGGGGCACATGAGGACCGTCGTCCTCGCTTCTCCCCCCATCCCGTCCTTTGTGAACGAGGGCCTTCGACTTTGCTCACGCTTAGGACGAGGTTCTCCTCCTGTTCCTAACCGGCTGTGGGGGCACATGAGGACCGTCGTCCTCGCCTCTCCCCCCATCTCCGTCCTTTGTGAACGGGGCCTTCGACTTTGCTCACGTTAGGACGAGGTTCTCCTCCTGTTCCTAACGGACTGTGGGGGCACATTCGGACCGTCGTCCGTCTTCCCCCATCTCGTCTAAGTGAACGAGGCCTTCGACTTTGCTTAGGACGAGGTTTCCTTTTCAACGGGGCCATGGACCATCGTCCGCCTCTCCTCCCATCTCGTCCTTTGTGAACGAGGGCCTTCGACTTTGCTCACGTTAGGACGAGGTTCTCCTCCTATTCCTAACGGGCTGTGGGGGCACATGAGGACCGTCGTCCTCGCTCTCCCCCCATCCCGTCCTTTGTGGACGGGGCCTTCGACTTTGCTCGCTTAGGACGAGGTTCTCCTCCTATTCCTAGCGGACTGTGGGGGCACATGGACCGTCGTCCGTCTCCCCCCATCCGTCTTTGTGAATGGGCCTTCGACTTTGCTCATCGTCTAAGGTGAACGAGGCTTCGACTTTCGCGTTAGGATGAGATTCTCCTCCTGTTCCTAACGAACTGTGGGAGCACATATGGACCGTCGTCCGCGCCTCTCCCCCCATCTCGTTCTTTGTGAATGAGGCCTTCGACTTTGCTCACATTAGGACGAGGTTCTCCTCTTGTTCCTAACGGACTGTGGGGGCATATAAGGGCCGTTGTCAGGATCTCACCCGCCATCTTATCTTTTGTGAACGAGGCCTTCGCTCGGGAGAGATCTTATCTCTAGCGAGGTTGTCATCGATCGCTCGAGAGAGATCTTATCTCTGATCGAGGTTGAAAGTCTTTGATCTGCTCGTGTTAGGACGAGGTTCTCCTTCTGTTCCTGACACGACAACTATCGACTGCTTCTTCCCTGTCATCACATAGTTTTTGCATCCAGAAATAGTATTATTTATTGAGGGGAGAATTTTACCGAGGGGGAAGCTTACTCGCAGCACATCCCCGTTTCGAGGGTCATCGTGGGGGCGTTGTTCCTCCGGAGTTTCCTTGGGCAGCGAAGGCTCCGGGTCCAGACGACCTCCTCTATCTCATGCTGGCCTTCTCAATTTGGAGACAAGCTTCTCTTGGCTTTGTCGCTGGGAGATGACGAATCACCGAATGTAGCTCAAGCTCCTCCCTGGGGTGGCGTTGATGACGCCGTGAGGCGGCCGACCTTCTTGTCATTTTCTAGTTACGGCAGCGGCCTTGGCCGATCTTCTCCTGCTTCAGACTGGCGTCGAAAGGAATTTACTCAGCCGTCGTCCCTTTCTTGACGAGCTCTCTCAATTTCATCTTGGAGCTGAATGTATTCCTCAGTGTCGTGGCCGTGGTCGCGATGGTAGGGGCATTTACTTGCTTCGATCGCGCACGTTTGGGGGAGACCGTAGTCCTTCTGGCCTTGGCAGGCTGGCTTTCTTAACCTTCGCATGAGAATTCGAGTTCGAGGGGCATCGAGGGGGGCATAGTCGTGGAACCTTTCGGGAGGAGGATTTCTTCGCGCCCTTCTGTCGGAGCTTCCTCTTGCGGTGGCGAGCTTGAAAAGTTCGGGCCTTCGCTTGCACTGGGGAGGTCGTGAGCGCAGTTCGAACTTCCTATGGAACCTTCTACGTGGAGAACTTCATGCTTCTTTTGTCCGGGCTTCCTTAGAGTCATACTCGAGAGGGAGTTTGGCCTCGCTTGCGTCGAACTTCATTCTGATGACGAGTAGCTTTGAGGGGGAGTTCGGCATTGCTTCCACCGAACTTCATTTCGATGATGAGCTTCGAGGGAGAGTTCGGTCTCGCTTGCACCGAAGTTTATTTCGCTTTTCCGCAAAACCTTAAGTGGGAGAACCTCATCATGTCCCTTTGTCGGAGCTTCCTTAGAGTCATGCTCGAGAAGGAGTTCGGCCTCGCTTGCGCCGAACTTCTGCGGGATTTTGCGTCGAACTTCATTTCGATGATGAGCTTTGAGGGGGAGTTCGGCCTTGCTTCCGTCGAACTTCATTCCGATGATGAGCTTCGAAGGGGAGTTCGGCCTTACTTCCACCGAACTTCATTTCGATGATGAGCTTTGAGGGAGAGTTCGACCTCACTCGCGTCGAAGTTCATTCCACTTTTCCGTGAAATCCTTTCACGCAGGAGAACTTCATGTCCCTTTGTCAGGGCTTCCTTAGAGTCACGCCCGAGAGGGAGTTCGGCCTCGCTTGCACCGAACTTCATTCTGATGATGAGCTTTCAGGGGATGTTCGGCCTTGCTTCTGTCGAACTTCATTCCGCCTTCTTGTGAAACCTGCGAGAGAACTTCATGCCCTTTTGTCGGAGCTTCCTTAGAGTCATATTCGAGAGGAAGTTCGGCTTCACTTGCGCCAAACTTCATTCCGCTTTCCCGTAAAATCTTTCGTGGGAGAACTTCATGCTCCTTTATCGAGGCTTTCTTGATGATGAGCTTCGAAGAAAGTTCGACCTCGCTTGTGCGGGGAGGTCATGGACGCGGCCAAACTTTCTGTGGAATCTTCTACGGGAGAACTTCATGCCCCTTTATCGGGGCTTCCTTGGAGTCATACTCGAGAGAGAGCATCGAACTTCATTTCGATGATGTTCTTTGAGGGAGAGTTTGGCTTTGCTTCCGTTGAACTTCATTCTGATGATGTGGGAGAACTTCTGCTCTCCGTTTATCCTTTCTTAGGATGATTGGTATGCCCGAATGCTCTTTCTTAAGGCCGATTCCTCACATTCTCATGGCAGATTTGCTGGCAAAGTCTCCGTCGGGGGTTGTCACATGGCCAGCATCATCTCGACGGGGCCACGAACCCAACTAGCAGGTTGAACTGCTCCACGTCTGCGGTGGTTTTGTGTGGAACCTGAACTGCTAGGGCTGAAACGAAAGTAGATGGACCTGATGCGCAGGCCAACGATCGTCGAGTCGAAGCTCTCCTGAAAGACATTTTCTCTTCGGAAAAGAACTCTAGTGAGGAAGAAGAGAGATCTTCGAAGAGGGAAGAGAGAAATCATCACCGAGCATTCCTTTAAGAATAAGAGAACCTCAGAGATTCATGCCCTTCCTCTAGCACCAATCTGTTGATGCAGAAACTAGTCGTCGCCGGAATCAGTAGGAGCGGAGGTGGACAAGATGGCCGTCGGGGATCTGCAAAATGAAGTCCCGTCCGGAGCCGATGGGGGTGGCTCCGGTAAGACCCTCCGATGATCAAGTCAGCTTTGGCCAACAGGAATGGAGTGATTGAAAATGATTTCCATAGAGCTTAGAGTAGAAAAGAACTTAGAGCATAGATATCAGAGGTTAGCGATTAGAGGATAGCATATCTGGAGGATCCTTTTTATAGGCGAAGCTTGATGGTGACAGCTGCAGCTGTCTGATGGCGGGTTGCTCGAGATTGCATCGGGTTTGATGCGGAGAGGATGATGTCATCGGATTGAAAGCGACAGCCATGCCGTCCGACAGTGGTAGACTGCTCGAGGTCTGGCGGAGTCGCTGTAGCCTCGCTTGTGGCAGACTGACAGTGATCCTTCATCCAGCTTTAATAGCCATGGCTCCCAGAAAATAGGCATTGATCGATGGACTTCGGCATATATCGATTTTAGGGGAGTTCAGCCAAGGAAAAGCTCGAAAGAAGTTCGACCGCTGAGGAGTTCGACTGCTGGGAGTCCAAAGGAGCTCGGTCGGCTGAAGGGATGGTCGCTTAAGGAGTTCGATCGAGGGATGACTGTCGAGAAGTTCGGCCGTTGGGAGTCCGAAGGAGTTCGACCGACTGAAGAGACGGCCGCTCGAGGAGTTCGGCCGAGGGATGACTGCTGAGGAGTTCGGTCATTGGGAGTCCGAAGGAGCTCGATCGACTGAAGGGACGGCCGCTTGAGGAGTTTGGCCGAGGGACTACTGCCGAGGAGTTCGACCGCTGGGAGTCCGAAGGAGCTCGGCCGGCTGAAGGGATGGCCGCTTGAGGAGTTCAGCCGAGGGACGACCGCTGAGGAGTTCGACCGCTGGGAGTCCGAAGGAGGTCGGCCGCTGGAGAGTTCGGCTAAGATCTGGCCACTGAGCAGTTCGGCCGGCTCTAAGAGTTCGGCTAAGATCCGTCCGCTGAAGCTCTTCCATGGCTATTGGTTGTATTAGGCTGAGCATCGAAGTAGACTTTGACGGGAGCGGGGTTTATCCCCAACAATCATCATGAGAGAAATACAACACCAACCATGGACCAATTTAACTATTCCAGGTCATTAAGATGGGTTTGGAAAGCAAGATCCACGACTCGATCATATTGCCCAAATTCTAGATACTTATAACTTTCCCGGAACATTCGATTTCCATGGCCTTCCCTTTGATATGAGGTAATTATGTAAGATTTACGACGTGCGACGAATCCTTGCTAATGTGGGCATGGGTGGTCGAGCTCAAATTTTACTAAACACAGCCCATATCTGTGGAGATTTAAGTCACATTTTATAAGCATCAAATTTGAATTAGGTGGCAGGAGTCAAGTGCTATATATTGAAAGGTTAATCAAGCTAAAACAATTCATACTTTGAGAAGTTTATCAATGAAATATCCAAAACATGGTAAAGAGTTAAATCATAAATAACAAACATTTCATGGTGAAGTTTATATTTATATAAAAAAAAATTATTGACTAAAAAATGAAGTATATATAGCCATTATGTTCTAACATGTCACTACTTTCAAGGTTAATTTTCTGATATTTACTGAAAAAAGGTCCGTCTCTGATATTCTGATTTTGAAAATAACATATTAAAGTAGGTAATTTGCCCCCTATTATATCTTGCATTGCACAAGTATTTCTGTAAGTTGCTTCTGCCATTAGGTAAACCATTCTACAAGCCCAAACAAGGACTAGGGTACAAACAAAGCCCAAATGAAAGCTTTACCAAGTCCAAGCTCAACGTTCAAGCCCAGAACGGTAAATAGAGGAGCGCAGCCCAAGCCAGCACTGGCGGGACTAACCCAAGTCGAGCCGAGTCGGACCGGGCTCAACTCAGCCCTGACAGGGCGGTCCGGGCCGCGTAAGTAGCGTTTTTTAAGCAACCGACATCGCCGACCGACCCTATCGCCACGTCGGCACACTCGATTGACCTCCTATGATCCAATCATCAGTTGACACGCGCACCGTCCTCTAACGGCTAGTTCACCCGCCTCTTCGATACTGCCACGTGTCCCGTCCGGCACGTGTATTCTTGGATTTTTGACCGCGGTTGAAGGCGAGGCGGCCAGCTAAGGGCGCGGTTTAGGAAAGCATCGGGCGGGAAACCGGTAGATATTTTTCCCTTTTAAAGAAGCATGGCGGTCTTTCCAGGACTTTCCTGGAAAATCACAATTATTTATTGTTTTCTTTTTATAAATCGAAACGTTTGTTTTAATTTTTTAATTCCTTTTTGCCTCTCCTATATATAAGTGGAGCTGGTCCTCTGAGTTTGTGGCTTCAGTCGTTCCAGCTTAGCCCTTTTCAGGAAACTAGAGCCGTTGATTCAGAAGGAAATTTAGGGGTTTAGAAGTGTTGGTTTCTTCACCAGCATTTGCTCTCAGGTAGGCGCTGCGTTCTCTCCTTTTCAGCTCATTTTTTTTTCTCTTATTTGGGTTCTTCCGGAGAATTGTTTAATTTAGATAATAATATCACACGGGTTTGATCCTTTGAAAAGAGGAAAAAAAAAGTTTTTTTTTTGATAAATAAAGAAAAAGGATAGTTGCTGTCTACTTTGGTGATGTCGGCAATTGCTTATTTTTGGTCTAAATATTACAAAGATTTGAGTTTAAACTTCTTATCCTCTTTATTTTATGCAGAATTTTTACTGGTTTCTTGAATCATTGGATTTTATCGTTTTGTGACTTCAAGGTTTGGGAGGGTGTTTTTGGGCTTTTATGTATTCTCTGTTTTAATCTAATTGGGAAAGGATTATTTGCTGAGATGCTCGTAAAACTTTGAATTTTAGTTTGTTATAGCTAATGCCATGTTTCTATTTTTGATGTGCAGAGTGGATTCAAATTAGAATTAAAATTCGGATACTCTGTAATGGCAGTAGGACCGGTTCAGCGTGAAGAATCTGTAACAACTGGTTTAAAGTTTGTTCCTCGAACACGCATTTTAGGAAGAAAAAGAGTTGTGATTTCAAATAATTTGGATTCATGTAATTTATCTTCTCCATTAAGTGGACCGTTGCAAAAGAAGCATGGTATGGAGAGATCTAATCGCATCGAGCTCCTGCCCCAAGATGTCTTGGTAAATTTCCCAAACCCAAAATTTGCCGAAAGATAAACGAACGCGTAAATGTTTGCTTCAAAGATCTAACAATGTGTATGTTCTGATTTTGTAGGTTAGGATTCTATGCAAGGTGAATCATAGCGACTTGAAACAACTCCTTTTGGTATCCAAGTTTGTCCATGGAGCGGTAAGTTTCGTTACTTGAAAGGCTCTTTGATAGCAAACTTGTTCTATTTAATATAAATTCTCATCTTTTTTTTTCTTTTGTTGCTTCAGACTTTGATTGCTAGGGAGATGCATTTTGCTTTCAGCACTCCGTCTTCGAAGCCTGTCTTCGCGAGGGAAAGACGGATGGGAGATATTGATTTAGAAGTTAGTGAAGGGGCACCAAATGCACCAAAGCAACTCAGGGTTGCAAAATCGCGGGTAGATAGAAAAACGCTATCAAGTGTTGCTGTTGGCCTCTTCACATCACCGGAGGAGCAGTGGCCAAAGAATGGATTAGCTGCAGAGATGTAGATATGAGGTATGGTAGCATTTTGTAGACATTATAATAGGTCGGCTTTTTTTGGCTTCGATAGGCACAGTTTCTGCTGTTCTATTCTGTTGCTTTGTGTTGTGCTCTGCTAATGTTAAGTCACCGTGGAAGCCTATCTTCAAATTCATTTATTGAAGAGACCCTGTGATGCATGTAACTAGAGTATAGGAATGATGTTAGAAGAGTGTCTCTCTCTTTTATGTAGATAAATTTTTTGTACACTAGGATCAAATTGTATTTGAAGGCTTATCAAATTCTTAATGCATAAGGAGAATGAAATCATGGTCTCAATGTTTGTTTATCAGATGAATTTTCATTCAATTGTATCTCTTAGCTCATTGTGTTCCTTGTGCATTAACTTTGTATCTTGATTCTTTTTTGTTTGGTTCTTCATCAGCCAGAGAAAGAGTTTATCAAGTTAGTTTAAGATATATCTTCTAGTGTTGGAGGGAATGCATGGCGGCACGTTAAGTTTTGATGCTAAGGAAGTCGTATGGTGATGGTTTAAATGTCATGCTTTAGATTGGATTGGGTTGAGAGAAAAATTTGATTCGATCGAATCTAATTAGATTGAAAAAAATTCAATCTATCGATCATTTATTATATATAAATCGTTTGAAATCGAAGTTAACGGTTTGTAGTAGATTTGAGTATATTATGTCTGTTTGGATTTTAATATTAATTTTAAGCATTACAAATTAATACATCATTCAATTTATATAAAAATTAAGATATAATAATTTTATAACATCTATAAATTAATACATAAAATATCATAATTATTAATTATTGAAAATACTATATCGGTCGGATTCGGTTTCATATGGATTAAAAATATAGATATCGAATCCAACCATAATTAATCAATTTTTTTATGAATTACAATCCGATGCAAGTCTTTCAACCGATCGAAATTGATGTTTATCAAATTGGATTAGATTTCTTCAAGTTTCGATTATTTGCTCAGCCCTAATCAGCGATGTGAAAAAGGAGAACTAGGCTATAGCACTTGGCAAAACTATCTGCTTTGTGGATACACTAATCAAAATATTAATTATTGTTAATCAATAGCAGAAATGCTGCATCAAACTAGAAAATCCTATACTAACCAGTTAAATCTATCTGGAGTCACTATGATCCTGTTTCAATCCTTAATTAAATAGTATTATTCAAGATGTTAATTATCTTTAATTATTGCATTTTTTCCTTCGCAAATTCTCTGGTATTTGCATGCTCTGCTGTTCTCTGACTAGATTAGCTGCCGTTTTGTTGACAACAAGGGATGCCCTCCATTAATGGAAGTGTTGGCAATATACATCAGCGGAAATGGGCATGGCTTTAGATAATTACTTATAGATTAATGTTCTTTACTGAGTGAAACCCTAGGCTATTATGTACGTATGTTGTTTTTTTTTTTTTTTTTTTTTGGGTTAAAACCTGTTTGGGAAATTCAGCAGAATTGGGCTGGATTTTCTATAAAAATCGAGCCTATTAGGTTCTGGTCTAAATCACTTCTATGGGCCCGTTGGACTGCAAGAGCACAAAAAATGGCCTACTGAGGTTTTTTTTTGCCTCTCACAGGATCTGGGTCTTACTTAAATAAACTGTGTAATCCATGATAATATGGGAACTCCAGCCCAATCTCGTTGGATTTCCCAAATAGGGCCTTAATAGAGAGAAAATATATGTCTTAAAAGTTAAAATCATAACCATCTATTTCACAGGGTATATATATGTATAAAGAGAACCAATCTAACGTAAGGCAAAACCGGAGAACTGCAAAAGCATATCAAACCGGGGATTTTGTTTTGGTGTTTCTTCCATTTAGCCAGATGTATAATTTGATAATAAAAATTAGATATTGAGAAAGAAAACTTCCATGCATCAGAGGTGAAAACGTTTTTAATTAAATTGCCTTCACCAAATAATTGGATAGTCCTACTTGCTACATCATTTTCCATGGGGAAGGTAGTAGATGATTTCTCTCAGCAATAGGCTAGACAGCACCTGTGCGGAACTTTTCCTAAAGTACCAATATGTGATACATTCGAAATGAGGATGTATTCAACCACATCTCGACCTATTTGATCAAACTTTTGGAAAAAAAAAAATATTTATTTTTTTAAAAAATATTTATTTTAAAAAAAATAGAATGTTTGGTCAAGCTTATTTTTAAAAAATAATCTATTTTTGAGTGACAGTAGAAGCAGTTTTTCTACTGTGGAGAGGAAGCAGAAAATTAAAGCTTCTTCTTGAAAGCAGAAGTAGAAGTAGAAAATTATTTTTTTTAAGATAAAAATATTCTTACTCAAAATCATTATTTACTATAACTATTCTTATTTATTTTCACATAATCCTCCTATTATTTAGTGAATGATGTATTTTGATGTATTTTGATACATATATATTATTATATAAAAATTATGTAAAATATTCAATATGTATTATCTTTGATTCAAATGTATTTATATTGATTAAAATTTTAATATATTTTTTATTATTTTATTATTTTATTTTAATTAAATTAAAATTAATTATAATGAATATTTAAAATTATTTATTTATTTAAATAATATTAATTATAAAATAAATTTATGCATGTCTTTTTTTCATTGATAGTTAAAAATTTTTTTTTTTAAAAACATTTGTCAAGCACAAACTGCTTTTTAAATACTGATAAAAGCGCTTATCAAATGATTTTATCAAATACAAAATACTTTTCTTTCATAATAATTTTTTTAAAATTTTATTTAAAAAAATAATTTTAAAATAAATTGATTTTGACCAAACAAATTCTTAAGTGATTTGATAAAAAGCTAAAACATTAAAAAAAAAAAAAAAGAAAAAAAGAAAGAAAGAAAGTAAAAGAAAAAGAAAGAAGGAGCAACCTGCATCTTTATGCTTCAACTGACTTGTTTGAACTTTCCACTCTAGTAAGTCAATGCACTACAGATGTACCCATAAGATATCTATTTCAACCAAGATACTTAAGACTCTGATTTTAAAAGAAAGACGAGGTTAGCCATGAAAACAAATACTCATAATAATATTTTGACATGTAAAACATACACGCACACACATACTCTAACTAATGAATCCCGCATGTCCATTTCATTTGAAAACTTGAGCAGTTCAAAAGCCCCCATACAGATGCAGTTAGAAAAGAAACAAGTTTGAACGAAAATGACCAACTGGAAACAGCTTGAATTTAATCAAGAATAGCAAAGATGAATAAATCAGATTAGGGTGGCCCTCCCCCCGAGCAAAATAACCAAAAAAAAAAGAAAAGGATTTTGATATTAAAATTCAAAACCCAGATTAATTAGAAAAAAGCATCAGCATATCAAGTGCGAAAATAATGAAATGCAGACATGAGCCCTCGGAATCATCATACAAGAACTATTTTGTGGACTTCATTTTGTCATGTTTATTCTGCTTTTTCTCATATTTTATTTTTGATTCGCATGAGTGTATTTATCTAGACAAGTAAATAAGTCCAGCTTTAACCCCACAAAAAGAAAAAAGAAAAAAGAAATGCAGACCAATCAGAAAAATTAGTATGTTTTTACCCTTTCTTTTTTTTTGCCGTCTTAGGGGTTACTGGTCATCATAAAGTTATTACTTTTAAAATGGCTGAGAGTGGCAGAAAGGCTGTGGTTGTTGTTGAAATTCGGGAATTAAAGGATGTTTCCCTGCTCAGATTTTTGCCGCCGATTTATCTTCCTCTGGTACGGTAACATGGTTAGGGAATTGGGTTATGCATTCTCTATCATCTTTTGGTATTTCATTTACTATTTTTACCTGGATATCTTCTATTCTAGATGATATTAAGGTGAACTTTGATGGGTCTATTGTCATCGGCCAGCAGCAGGTTTCATATTAGGAATGAACATGGAGTGCTATTAAAGGCCATGTATTTGAGATTAAATCTTTGTACAATCCCAATGGTGGAGCTAGTGATAGCTTGGCCTTGCCTGCGAGCAATAATATTAGAATTCCAATACTATTATCAAATGGATTAATAGTTCTTTTTGGTTATTCAGGGATATTTCATGAGGGAAGCGATGTTGTCCAATTTATGGCAATTCATATTTATGCCAACCGAGAGCATATTAGCATGCATATCTTATTCCAAACAGTTTATATCAGGATGCTATGAATCGGGTTGGGGAACGTAACTGTTGGGATAAATCCCGCTCCTGCCGAAGCCCGGCCCGACGCTCAGCATAATGCAACCAGTAGCCGCAGAAGAGCTTCAGCGCACTGGTCTAGCCGAACTCCTTCAGCCGGCCGAACTGCCAAGCGATCGAACTCCCAGCGGTCCGAACTTCTTCCAGCAGGCCGAACTGGTCAGCTCCCGAGCTTCTTCCGGACTCCCAGCGTCGAGACCGAACTTTCCTGGACGGCCGAACTCCTTCGGACCGACTCCAAGCGGCCGAGCTTCAATGAAGTCCTCTCAGCGGCCGAACTCCTCAGCGGACGGGCTTTAGCGGAATCCCCAAGCGGTCGTCACTCAGGAGCCCGAACTCCTCAGCAGTCGTCACTCGGCCGAACTCCTCAGCGGTCGCCCCTCGGTCCGAACTCCTCAGCGGTCGCCCTCATCAAACTTCGGCCGACCGAGCTCCTACCGAACTCTCAAGTGTCCAAGCCTCAGCCGAAGTCCAACAGCCGGCCGAACCCCCAAACGGCCGAGCTTCGGATTCTCAGCAGCCGAACTCTTCAGCGGACGAGCCTTAGCTGCATACCTCCAGCCAGACGCCTATGGGAGCCGAACTCCCTCCTATCTTCCTCTTCAGGAGCCCGAACTCCTCCGAAATGGGCACACGACGAAGGCCTTCAACCCTTCATTCGGCAAGCTCTGCAACCATCACCATCAGTCAGTCCGCCGCACCATCAGTCAGTCCGCCGCAGGCGATAGCGACCCACTGTCAGGCGGCGATGGCTGTCACCCTCAATCCGCCGCACACGGCACCAGCCCGTGAGACTGACTCCGCCGAACCTCGAGCGGCCCGCCAGCACGCGGCTGCAGTTGTCACCATCAAGCTCCACTATATAAAGGACCCTCCCGACACGCTAAGGCTAAGCTCTCTGAACTCTCGACTCTCTAAGCTCTCCTCCTCATCTCTAAGCTCGGAACTCATTCCGAGCACTCCATTACTGTTGGCCGGAAACTAACTTGACCGTCGGAGGGTCCTGCCGGAGCCACCCCCCCACCGGTTCCGGACGGGACTTCGTTTTGCAGGTTCCCGGCGGCGACCTCAGCGGCCTCGACTCCGGCGACCTCCGGCGAGCGACGGATTTCTGCACCAACAGACTATTATCGAACAACATTAAATTTTTTAATTTTTTGATTTTTTTATAAATTAATTATAAATAAATTTTTAATTTTTTTAATTTTTCTGCAAATATAGCTTACTAACTTTTTTTTATTTTTTTTACAAAAGAAAAGATTAGGGCAAGGAAGAAGCTTCCAATTTTGCTTGGTGAGATCAATCCTAATCCTAGATCTCTTTTTTATTATTTATTTTATTTTTAAATTAATTTTAAAAAATATCGACTTAAATCTAATTAAAAGCTTCATGATAAGAATAGAAATCCTAACTATTTAGTGTATCCATCATATTATTTTTATTTTTATTTTTATTTTTTTTATGATTATTGGAGATAAGGTAAGCTCTTTAAGTTCAATTAAGTTTCATGCATCTAATTTACTTGCATAGAATCCTTTGTCTGAAAGTAATTATGCATATTTATCTTTAAATCAATTTAAGGACAACATCCAATTAAACAAGATAAGATGGAGATTTAATCATATTTTCTTAGTCCACAAATAACCAACCAGCATCCTACATTAACCTAAATCTTTAATTAAAATTAATTAGACATCGGCCCTAGGAACTCGAGCTCAATAAGATAAGGGATCCTAAGAGTTGGATCGGATTAGGATTAGTCAGTTTGACTGGTGTCTAATGCAAGTGGTTCAGGAACTATATCCCGAAGGACGATAGTTATTTAATTGGTTTCGTTAGCTTATCTGACCAAAAAAATTGATGTCTAAAGCAAGCAATAGGGCGACTCCCACCAACCTTGCACTTATCTAGCCAATTGAGTGGCTAGATAATCCTACTTTGATTCAAATAATTAGGCTCTCCATCGCACGATCCGACGTTCGCGCACATTCTAGGCAACGATCGGACGATCGACAGAGCTCTCGATAGTGAATAAAATATAGGTGATGATCTGATGGCTAGATTTTCATCATCAAGCTCGATCCGACGATCCATATTAAATCCAACCGAGATTGGGTTTTCAAACATAGTTTTTTGAAAATTTTGGGATCGTTTGATCCCCATCTGACGACCAGATTTCATCCAGGAGAATAGAATTCGGCCAGGCTTCATCAGACAGTCTTTTAATCTAATTTTTACTTAGATTTCTTTCATAAATATGCTGATCAAACTCTCCTTAGTCCCACATTTTCTAGAAATAAGGGAACCAGCCCTCCTAACTTTATTTAAAGGGTACCATGCCATTAAATCAAGTCGTCTTTGATTAAAGAAGGAGTTTGGTAAAGGATAGAGCCATGCTTGGGATTCGTGGTTGCTTCGAGGCAGACGGTGCTGAGAGAAAGAGCTGACTTCTACACCATCTCAATGCCAGTGCTGATCCAAGATCAAGATCAACTATTTTTATTTTTTTTTTAATTTTATATATTTAAATTTTGAATTAAATTTTAATTAATGTAAAATTTTTTTATGCATTTTAAATTTTAAATTTTTATTTTTAATTATAAATTTAAATTTATGTTCTTTATTTTAATTGCTCTTTAATTTCATAGCAAGTAAATGCTAAGATCTAACTAGTAGATTTTAGTACCAAGTTTAATTTTCTGCATCATTTAATTTCTGCTTTTTATTTATAATTTTATTTTTCGACTTCGATTTATTTTTATTTTTTTTTATAAAAATTAAAAATTTTAATACTAAAATGCTATCTTCTCTATGGATTCGATCCGACTCACTGCTTTCTATAAAATTTTAATTATTTTAAAAAATTAAAATTAAACTGATAAATACGATATTCTAATGATAACATCGCGCTCTTATCAATATATATCTCATATGATTTGCAGTGATGAAAAAAATAATATAATATTAACATATCAATTTGAAGATTTAATAGCTAATAAAAAAAATATTTATATCTTGTGGTTCTATTTAAAAGTAGGCGAGCGAGAAGAATAGAAGGAAGGGGAGAGACGGATACGAAAAGAATGAGGAGAGAACAATTAAGCATTAAGTAATTTTTAAAAAAAATAAAGAGTAAATTTGAAAATAAAAAATACACAACTAGCTTTTAATTTTGATTTCTTGGATGATGGAGCTGTGAATAAAAGCTAGCTTATAGACCATAATATATCCTTATCAAATACTAAACTAGCTTAAATAAGCTAAAGCTATCCTAAAAGCTATCCAAAAGCTGTATGCCAAACACAGTCATAGTGTACCTCCATACCAATCTCTAGTAATAACAAGCTAACTCCTTTGTGTCTAAGTACTAGAGGAAAATCTTCCACTCACCTCGAAGTGCTAGAGATAACAAGGAGCTAGTAAATTTTTTGAACCACATGTCAACCCTTCAAACGGTCCAACAAGACGATAAAGTACATTGGAAATGGAGCAATCAAGGCAAAGTCACAGTCAAAAACTACTATTTTTTTTTCAATCATAGGGGCATCACTTCTCAGTTTGTAAAAATAAATTGAAAGATGCCAATTCCGACCAAAATTAAAGTGTTCAACTAGCTGGTATTTAACAATAGAATATTTACATCTGATAATCTGAAAAGAAGAAACATTCCAAGTCCACCTTTTTGTGCTTTATGTTGCTCAGAAGAGAAAAATATAAACATCTATTTTTGATGTGCAGGTTTTCAGCTGACTTATGGAATGAGATTACTAATAAATTGTCGATACAGAGCATACCAAATAATTATACCACACCATGTACAGATTGTTGAAGCAAACTTTCAAGTTTCCTTTCTAATTCAGCTTGGGATGCTCTTGCAATTTCGGTTGTGTAGTGTTTGTCGAAGGAAATGAAAGAATTTTTAGATACGAAGTAAATATAAGGTGTAGAGTTCTCGAGAAATTCCTCTACTATGTAGAGGATTGGTTGGTTCTTGCCGGTGATCACAAGAAAGCAAAGATAAAAAAGGTTCTACAGAACCTCAGAGGCTGAAGTGGAGTGGATAAATCTGAACTGACATACACAAGCCGAGAGTAGAGCTGTTTGGATCTTTGTTTCTTGCTATCTAGACCTGTAAATACTTTAGGAGTTTTTAGTAAACATAATCTAAAGTCTAGTATATCATCTCGGATGTTTAACTCATCGAAGATCATGGTAGGATCATCTTCTCCAATTCTTTACCAATGTTGTTTAACTCAAGGGATGTATTACAGACACTTTCAAATACACATTATGGTAGAAAATAATCTATTTTATTATTTATAGTCAAAATTATAATTTTATCCTTAAAAGTGTATTACAAGTGTTAGCCAATCTGGCTTCAAGGGCACACATATCTACCAAACTCATACTTGACCTAAATTCAATTGGCTACAAATCTAAGTCCCATCTTCTTAAGGTGAGCTTCGATCTTCTGTTGATCCAACGACTTTATGAGTGGGTCTGCCGTATTATCTGCAAAGTTGACCATCTTGACCTCGACATAACCTTTCTTGAGGTAATCGTGAATGAGATGGTATCGCCGCTCGATATGCTTGAATTTTTGGTGAGACCTCGACTCTTTAGCTAGGGCTATGGCGTCATTATTATCGTAGTACAGAGAAATGGCATCTGATGGCATCACTTCGATCTCTACGGTGAACTTCTTATACCAGAATGCCTCCTTCGCAGCTTCTGACGCAGCGATGTACTCTACTTCCATGGTGGAATCTACTATTACGGTCTGCTTGAAACTCTTCCAACTGACAGCACCACCATTACACACAAACAAACTCCCAGATATCGACTTTTAATCATCTATATCGGACATAAAATCCGAGTCTGTATACCCCTAAACTTGGAGTTCTCCATTACCAAAAATCAACAACATATCCTTAGTTCTTCTTAAGTACTTAAGAATACATTTCACAGAAGTCCAGTGTTCTTCACTTGGATTCGACTGATATCTGCTTGTGACACTCACAGCATAGGCTATATTAGGTCGTGTACGTAATATGGCATATATGAGGCTCTCTATTGCTGAAGCATAAGGGATCTTGCTCATGCGTTCAATCTTCTCAGATGTGTTGGGACACATTTTCTTGGAGAGATGAATGCCATGTCTGAAGGGTATCAATCCTCTCTTGGAGTTTTTCATGCTAAACCTCTTTAACACTTCCTCTATGTACATCTTCTGAAGGGTTGCACTGATACATGTATGGTAGAAGATCGCTTTTTCTGATCTAGTTGAATCCAATCATAAAATTGAATGGTTGAACCATATTAAATTCAATAGTCAAATAACTAGAAAATAATGAAGAAATACCTAGGCAGATGAAAAAATATTTTATTCATTCCATCTATAACTCATCGACTTGTATCCAATTACCTAATATTCATACTATCCACTATGAGATCAAGCCGACTACAATCCAGATGCTCTTATCTTTCTATGAAAATACCAATGAAGATCCTTACAAGCATCTGAATGAATTTTTAGAAATTTGCTCTACGATAAAAATTCAAAATCTTTCAGATGATGTCCTTACACGACTAATCTTATTTCTCTTATCATTAAAAGACAAAGCTAAGTACTGCTTGGCACAATAGGAAGATCAATTAAAACTTGGGCTGAATTACAATGTGAACTTTTTAAGAAATTTTATCCCATAGGTCGAACCAACACCATAAGGCGAGCTATCACTCGATTTGCTTAGCTTCCAGAGGAATAAATTCACGAATCATGGGAGAGACTTAAAAAACTTCTTAGAAAATGTCCGACACTATAATCTGTCTAAGTGGTAAATTGTTCAAGCTTTTTATGACGATTTAGAAGACCAATATAGACAAATGATAAATGCATCTTATGGAGGTGCATTCATGAATAAAAGTGAGGATGAAGCCTATATCTTATTTGAAACTTTAAGTGAAAACTCAGTTAACCATGCTTCACTATCCTTCTACCAAAAGTGGGTAAAAATCTATGATCAAGAATCTAGTTCTAAGACTGATTTGAACTTGATAAATAAAGTGAACTTTTTTGCCCAGAGATTAGATCAACTCCTAATCCTAGGTCAACAATCTCCTGCATAATTCACATCACCTTCTAATAATTAGGAGATTTGTTCAATCTATGCTAGCCCAACTCTTCACATGAGTAAATGTCCTATGGCTGCATAATTTTTATCTTTTATCTAGGAACAAGTTCAAGCTATACAAGGCTAATGATCCTTTTTCAAACTCATATAACCCAGATTAGAGAAACTATCTTAATTTTTCTTGGATCCTCTAATAGACTCAGGCTCAGACCCAAATTCTATCAATGCAAAATTATCAGAATAGACCCTAATATCAAAACTATACCTATAATAGCGGTCAGTCTAGTCAGTCTATCCAGTTATTGCATTATAATCAGCTACCATAATCACCTCCTCAATAGACCAATCTAACCGATGATAGATTTAATCAATTAAAATAATTAATTCTAAATTAACAATAATTAATTTTGAGTCAACAGAATCCATCATTAGGGTAGAAGCAAAAATAGGATAATTAGTTGAGTCTAACATTAGAAGAGAATTAGGTCAATTGCCAAGCCACCTGATTTTTACAAACAACCCACCTAATATCTACCAACCACCTTGACCAAATTATCAATCTAGTGTTTCACTTAAGAATTCTCAATTAGAGAATGCCAAAGTAATTTCTGAACTTAAAAATTATAGGATTCTTATAAACCTATACAAAAATCAGGTGAGAGAGACTAGTACTGATGCTAGTCAAAATAAGAATTTAGAAAAAGTAGTTAGTACTAAAACTAACCATATAGAAAAATTTGAGTCCGAAACTAGTATTAATAAGATAGACAGAAAAAAGAAGAGAATAGATGATTTACCTGACACCTATAAACATGAAATCTTATTTCCTTTGATCCAAAAACTGAAGTCGCTTTTAGTCTCCCTTCCAATATCCATTGCATCAAACTTAACTCCTAATTCAAAAACTTAATTTTTAAGCATTCTAGAAGAACGAATACAAACTATGTTCCCAAATAGAAATAAGTTTAGAAGAGTTAAATAATCTTTATTTAATTTTTATATTAGTATAAGTACTAATACCCCAATGACATAGCTCTCTTACACTCTATTAAACATCAATGGCTATTTTGAAAATTGTTCCGATAAAATTTGAGACTCTAAAGCTTAAAAGATATTTAAAACTAAATTCTTTCTTTACTCGAGGACGAACAAAGCTTAAGTTGGGAAGGTATGATAAGTATCAAAAAAATATTGATTTATCTTTATTTTTAAAAATTATATATTTTTATTTATTATTTTTAAAAATATATTTTTAATGAAAAGAACTCATTTTTTTATCACAATAAAATAAGTTTGGAGCAAATCGAAGTTCAAATGGATCCAATATGCAATTTAAAAAATAAAAGAAAAAAATAAAAACTAGTTCAAACTGGTCGGTTCACCCAAATTCGATCAGTTTGATTCAAATGAGCATGGCCCCGTTCAGTCCAATGCCAGCCCAGCAAATTTGGCGTGCCCGCAAGCCAGGTCCAGCCCACGTGCGTGGAAGAAAAAAAAGCCTGACCCAGTTCCCTCTCCAGCCTGACGTCAAGCTTATGTAAAATACCACGCGGTCCATGGTGGATCGCTATAGTATTCAGTCCATCATTGACCTTTAATAGGTGCACGACAAAAAATCATGATGCATGGGGCATTTTAGTAAATTTAGCTGATGTGGAGAGCGCTGATTCGCTCCAATCTTCGACATGCCCAATCTATGCCGTCCATGGGCACAGCAACTATCGGACGGTTGTGGTCGTTGCCGGTTGAGCTCTGATAGATGGAAGTTAGTCCTACTTTGATTCAAACAGTCAGGCTCTCCATCGCACGATCCGACATCCGTGCGCATTCTAGGCAATGATCGAATGGTCGACAGAGCTTCCGACGGTGAATAAAATACCAGGTGATGATCTGACGGCTAGATTTTCATCATCAAGCTCGATCCGATGGTCCATATTAAATCCAACTGAGCTTGGGATTTTAAACGTAGTTTTTTAAAAATTTTGGGATCGTTTGATCCCCATCTGACGACCAGATTTCATCCAAGAGAATAGAATTTGGCCAGGCTTCACCAGACATTCTTTTAATCTGATTTTTACTTAGATTTCTTTCACAAATATGCTGATCAAACTCTCCTTAGTCCCACATTTCCTAGAAATAAAGGAACCAGCCCTCCTAACTCTATTTAAAGGGTACCAAGCCATCAAATCAAGTCGTCTTTGATTAAGAGAGGAGTTTGGTAAAGGATAGAGCCATGCTTGGGATTTGTGGTTGCTTCGAGGCAGACGGTGCCGAGAGGAAGAGCTGACTTCTAGACCATCTCAATGCCAGCGCTGATCCAAGATCAAGATCAACTACTTTTATTTTTTTTTAATTTCATATATTTAAATTCTAAATTAAATTTTAATTAATGCAAAAAAAATTTATGCACTTTAAATTTTAACTTTTTATTTTTAATTATAAATTTAAATTTCTATCCTTTATTTTAATTGCTCTTTAATTTCATCGCAAATAGATGCTAAGATCTAACTAGTAGATCTTAGTACCAAGTTTAATTTTCTGCATCATTTAATTTCTACTTTTTATTTATAATTCTATTTTTTGACTTTGATTTCTTTTTTAAATTTTTTTTATAAAAATCAAAGATTTCAATACTAAAATGCTGCCTTCTCTATGGATTCGATCCGACTCACTGCTTTCTATATAATTTTAATTATTTTAAGAAGTCAAAATTAAACTGATAAACACGATGTCCTAACGATAACATCGCACTCTTATCAATATGCATCTCATATGATTTGTAGTGATGAAAAAATAATATAATATTATCATATCAATTTAAAGATTTAATAGCTAATAAAAAAATTATTTATATCTTGTCGTTCTATTTAAAAGTAGACGAGCGAGAAGAATAGAAGGAAGGAGAGAGACGGATACGAAAAGCATGAGGAGAGAACAATTAAGCATTAAGTAAGTAAATAATTTTAGAAAAAAATAAAGAGTAAATTTGGAAATAAAAAATACACAACTAGCTTTTAATTTTGATTTCTTGGATGACGAAGCTGTGAATAAAATCTAGCTTATAGATCATAATCTATCCTTATCAAATACTAAACTAGCTTAAATAAGCTAAAACTATCCTAAAAGCTATCCAAAAGCTGTATGCCAAAGACAGCCATAGTATACCTCCATACCAATCTCTAGTAATAATAAGCTAACTCTTTTGTGTCTAAGTACTAGAGGAAAATCTTCCACTCACCTCTAAGTGCTAGAGATAACAAGGAGCTAGTAAATTTTTTGAATGACATGTCAACCCTTCAAACGGTCCAACAAGATGATAATGTACATTGGAAATGGAGCAATCAAGGCAAAGTCACAGTCAAAAACTACTGTTTTTTTTTTCAATCATAGGGGCATCACTTCTCAGTTTATAAAAATAAATTGAAAGATGCCAATTCCTATCAAAATTAAAGTGCTCAACTAGCTGGTATTTAACAACAGAATATTTACATATGATAATCTGAAAAGAAGAAACATTCCAAGTCCACCTTTTTGTCCTTAATGTTGCTCAAAAGAGAAAAATATAAACATCTATTTTTGATGTACAGGTTTTCAGCTGACTTATGGAATGAGATTACTAATAAATTGACAATACAGAGCATACCAAATAATTATACCACACCATGTACAGATTGTTGAAGCAAACTTTCAAGTTCCCTATCTAATTCAGCTTGGGATGCTCTTGCAATTTCGGTTGTGTGGTGTTTGTGGAAGAAAAAAAATGAAAGAATTTTTAGATATGAAGCAAATGTAAGGTGTAGAGTTCTTGAGAAATTCCTCTACTATGTAGAGGATGGGTTGGTTCTTGCCGGTGATCACAAGAAAGCAAAGATAAAAAAGGTTCTATAGAATCTCAGAGGCTGAACTGGAGTGGATAAATCTGAACTGACATGCACAAGCCATGAGTAGAGCTATTTGGATTTTTACCAACTGTCACGGGGTGAGTGTTTTCTGACCCAAACACCCGTGCGGCACCCCAGCATCCCACACACCAAGGCCAGCCCTCCTGAGTCCTTCCCTCGGACATACCATTAAGCACGCGGCAGTCCTGCCACATGAGCCAAGCGTAATCCTCTATGCCTCTGCCTGGCACTCTGTTGTACTGAACACATGCGACAACTTCAAGTGCCCACAAGCAACTCAACCCCTCGAGTCGACCGCAATGCTCATACGCACCTCCGTGCCTGAACATAGACTCTTCCCAAGAGTGCTCCGCAACTCGGCACCTTTGTGCCAACCTCAGGCTTTGCCCTCGAGCCAAGTACTGCTCACCCACGGCGACCCTATCCTCAATGTACCTTCGTGCCATGACATACCTCTGTGCCATTGACCTACAACCCACCAAGTTGTCCAATAGCACCACACAAACCAAATCCCCACAGCATGACCATGCAATACCACTGTAATGCATGAGGCTCAGGCAATCCACCCTCAATGTCGCCCAGCTAAGCTTGCCAAGCCGACATGCCCTGCAACTCCTCGAAGCTACAGCCGATCGTGCACATCCGAGCCCTCTTAGATTCCTTTGTCCAAGTTCCCCATAAGCTCCTGTGCCCCGATCCCGGTCTAGCATCCTTGACATACCCATCAAGTAAATATATCCGATCGGCAATTCTTGCATCAAAGCTGCCCTCTCCTCGGTACGACCCTCTTGACCGTCCTTGATCCTTGGCCCAGCTCCAAGGCACATATCCGATCGATATTCCTTATGCCAAGCTTGCACTCCACGACCGACCGATTCTCGTGGATCCTCGCAAGACATCTCGCCTACGATGCTCACGAGACTTGCCTATTCGGGTAGGCCACACCCTTGTCCGACTAGACCCCTATCGCCTCTTCGCTCCACCACAGAGATCAAGAACGTATAGAGTAGCCTGAACAACTCCTCGAGGATAGGACCTCTCAAAAATCCCCACTCCGTACAATGTGGCCAGCTCGTCCGACCAGCAATGCTCCGAATGCCTGCACACCAGACCATCTGGGCATGGCACCACCATTGCTCCGCAATCATGCCACGGCGGACCCATCTCCTACGGGCCATGGGGGAGTTGGGGCGCAACCAAAGCTCTACGCCCCTCCTCAAACCAAGAGGAATCCTCGAGTATCCACAAGTATCCTTGCGGTCCACCGCCATGCCAAAACCATGCATCCCGAGGCCCCAGATATCATGCCACGGCCATGCCGCACCTTGGCTAACCATTGCCCCTCTCAATACCCCAGGAAGGCATCCGCCCAAACTCCACCCCGGGGGTTCCAAAGTATCAAGCAGCATTGCATTTTTATGGCAACCCAGCAAAGCCAAAACCCTTCGCAGCACCGTGCCACGCCCACGCCGGCACCCCCTGCGATAAGCCTGCAGACAAGTCCATGACACTTAAGCTATCGACGCCCTCGTCGACGTCCAAACTACTTCTAGACTAATGGTCGCCATGACCAAGCTTCCGTTGCATCCACCGCAATCACTGTTCCTTGAGCCAGAGCCCCACGGCCTTGATGTCCTCGATCCTTTCTCCACCACTGAGAATCCATCGTCCACACCATACTGACTCTTTCATAGAACCAAACCATTTTGATCCCTGACATCAGCTTCTGCTTCAGTCATCCACCTCTGATCATCTGGCCTTCCAACTGTATGGCATTCCTCGAAACCATCCAAGGCTTGACTCTCGACTTCCATCTGAGAGCGGCCACTTCTTCCACCAGAGTGGGATCTACTTGCCAGCAATACCAAACGGCTCTCCTTGGATCACCTCCAAGGCTTAACTCCTATCCATCTGGATCTTGGAGCGGCCACCGCATGAGTCTCCCCTGGCAACTCACCTCCAAACGCCTGGTCTTGCCTCATACCCATCCTGCGGCCTTGTGGTATTTTCACCTTTCTCTGCATCACCATGCCCTTTGGACTCTACCACACCACACCAATGCCAAGTATGAACAAGTCGCCTCCAAAAATCTGCATCGTTCCATACCAATGCAAATCATAGATGCTACCAAGCGGGACCCTGATATCCAATCAAAGTAACTTTTCATTGTGCTCGAGTACCTCAACATAATAGTCTTCACTCCGAGCCCCACCAATCTGCCTCTGCAGAACCAATTGCTCATGCTGTTTCCTATAATTCTCGACCTATTCTGACTGCCTCTGTATCTTCACTACGAGTCTGTAGTACCAATGTAAGGCTACCCCACTGGCCTACCTCACTCTTATGACTTCAGTACCTCGACACATTCCTGCATCAAACATTTGAGCTTTATAGTACCTCACAGCATGACCGATCCATTTTACCTCATAGCTCACTTGGCCAAACATTGACCAACCCATGTGCTTCATCACCTGCAACCTGACATCGCATGTCTCCACAGTGAGTAAGCACCTTTGACTCAAATATCTGTCTCTAGTACCTCAGCTTTCCAATGCCTTCACCCTGAGAGCAGTTCCATCAAGTTCAATTATTTTATTTCTTGCCATCCAAGTGTTCCAGCTCCATACTCGCAAACACAAGAGATGGCTCTTTCCAATGTTTCCCACATCTTTGTGCACCTGAGTTTCTTGACTCTCCAAGTCTTCACCTCAGCCTGCACTTTACAATTCGGATGCTACATCTTTCCCTACACTGTAGAACACACCCTCGTACCTCAGTCTACACATCCAGCTTTTGCTTCTTTGGAGATTCTAGTCCCTCAAGATACTCTGCCTTGCAACTTTTGTACATACAGCTCAAGTGCTTCAGCATTCATGAGTACTCTTCACCCTGAATTTCTTTCTTCAACCACAAACTGGTAGACCTTCACTTCAACAGGCTTCCATCCACTTGTGCAGCCAATGAGCAACCTTAATCATTCAGCACCGAGCACATTGCCCTGCAACATGCTCCCCCACTCTGAGTCGTTGACATTCACAACAGACTCAGACATCCAGCTCCTCCCAACTGGACTTCAATACCTCTGGGTCTCTTCACAGCTTTGGATACCCCCGTATCTACAGTTACATGCCTGCAATCTGATACCACGCATATCAGAAGCCAACATAACAATAATGTCGACCTTCGACTTAGCCAACCTTTGGACCGCGTGGAATGGGTTCATCGTACACCGCAATCGATCAGCACTCCTGTCATCGAGTGAAAAGACCAGATTATCCTATGAGCCACGATAGATTTTTATGGATCCTTTAAGGGTCTAGGTCTGCCACGTGTTGCGCCTTGATTCGTCGATTTCTGCTGAATTGGCGGTCCACGCCTGGATCGTGGACCGGCTGGTGGCTTCTGCGGTTGAGCCGACTTTGACGGCTTGGCTTGGCTTGGTGGCTTGGCTTGTGGAGCCAGCTGAGTCATTTTCTTTTTTTATTTAATTTTTATTTATTTTATTTCTTTAGAAATTCATATCTTCTTTGTTTTAGCTTCGTTTTGCTTCAAACTTATTTCATTATAATCAAAAAAATGAAATCTTTCTATTGATAATAAAATTTTATTTTTTAATTAATTTTTTAATTAATAAAAATATAAATTTCTCAAAAATTATATATAAATTGATCATTAATTTTTAAAAATTAATATAAATTAATTAATAAATTAATACTTTTATTGATAAATTTATGGTATTTATCAAAATAATTTTGGAGTTTTTTGTAAACATAATCTAAAGTCTAGTATATCATCTCGGTTGTTTAACTCATCGGAGATCATGGTAGGATCATCTTTTCCAAATCTGTACCAATGTTGTTTTCATTTGACGCTAGTTAGAACCCTTTTTTAACTTCCGTCAAGGCTTTTTTTCTTTTTTTTCATAATTGAAATTTTCTTCTATACATGACAATCTTCCATATCTAAATAAAAGGATAGTCTCCTCCTCTCATTTTCATATTAATAAAAAAAAAAAAAAAGAAAACTCCTTCGTGAGGGGTTTGCTAGCAACGAGTTCTTGGACTCATACATAACGAAGTGGCAACTCCTTACCACTTTGCCCTAAAGTACGAGCTAGCTAGGGGCATATCTCTTGGGCGCAAATTTAGGTTGGGGATCTAAAAGGTAGAGACCCTGCTGCTTACAGGGGTTACATTGAAGAGAGTGGGAGATTTTGAAACACCATGATCTTACTTATGCATCATGCGCAATCCCATGCCCATTTATTCCTTTCTCTTTTTTTCATTTTTGAATCAGCAAAAATAAAGAATTTTATTAAAACATACAGATTGATCACGCCTTATAAGCTGGCAACACCCAGCCCAGCTAATTATGTACGAAAAACAAACAATAGTACAACAATGACACCAGCAGTGTCTACAACATAAAATACATGCACCAGAACATTTCTCATAAGATCAAAACATTTAAGGCAGTCTTCAGAAGAGTAAACCCCGAGCTGGTTATTTGGTTTTAACCACCTCACGATCTTGAACTTGATCTTGTCAAGAACCACGACCATTTCTATTAGTTATCGACCTCAAATCTTGTCACTGTAGCTATGAGACGTTCAATCTTTGCCGAGAATGCCCCAAAGCAACCCCACCACCGTAGACACCTCATCCAACTTATTGCTCGTTTACTCTTTGGTAATAAATTTGCATGCCAAGTTTAGATCATTCTAGAATTTGGTGGGATTTTTTATTAAACGACATTGATTCTTGCAAGTCCTCCTTCACTGTAGTTTGGAAGATCGAGAGTATTGTGGTCATCGATATTATGATTGAGTTTATCTTTCCATATATGTGCTGGCTTAGAAGATTATTGGAATTCTTAAATTATTATTATATATATCTAAAGTTCATTTCTTGATCCTTTTCCATGCATCGTAGATTATCTAATTAATGGACAAAGCATCCTGATCTCTCCCTATGCTGATATGGGTTATGTTGAAATCATTGTTTTGTTTGCTACTACACAAAAAGTTGTGAATTACAAGCTTCCTTATCCTTATCATGATCTTGTAGAATAGTTGTGCGTAAAATATTCATCAGAGCCGAAAGACTCACTTTGCTTGCTCCCGTAAAGGTGAAACTAATTAGCGACAACTTCGGTAACAACGGATGCAATTTATCTCCATTTAAATACAGCATAGGGAATACATAACAAACTCCACTTGACATACCAAACTCCACAACCACACATATTAAGAGATAGAAAACAAACCCAAGGAAGGAAAAGGAAATTAGTTACAACATAAAATGGGCGCTAACCTCACCCATTTCTATACTACTTAATTATTGTCGGACAACAATAACTTGTTGCGTGCGTTTTATTTGAGCCACTCGTAGGCTACATACATATACTGCGAGGGAGCATAAGTACGTAATCAAAGCATTGGAAGCCACTTCTGGTTGGGATTCCCAGTGGACGGCCACAAGATGATCCGCTTAAGGCTTGGATCGGATGCTTCCACGTCCATCACGAATCCGTTGTACAAATTCAAAATGGTGCCATCGTTTGTAAACAACCAGCGTTGGCTAGACCACCCGGGACTACAAGGGAGAACGATGATATTCGTTCCTTGGAAATGATTATTACTGGTGAGGCAGCGGTCTTGGTTCTGCTGAGGCCGTATAGAACCATCCGCATAGATAGCCCATTTTTGTTCTATCTCGTCACTGGTACAATTCCCTATCCACACGTTGGTTCCGTTCGTTTCCATACAGAGATCCATGAACCCAATAATGGACGTCACGAAAGGTTCTGTATTATTGCTGGCGAGCCAGCCTTGACGGGAAGCATAGATGTTGGTCTCCACGGTGAGCGTGGTGCCACTATTCGCTGACTCTGCGCTCAAGACTAGCGCTGACTTGGGATTTATGATGGTTCCATTGTCCCAGACTTCCCAAAGGGTGGCAGCGGTCACGGCGGTGGTGCAATCATAGATCATCATGTAGTTTCCTGGACTATAACCATAGGTGGTCAAGCACTTGCCGTTGGATTGAATTGTCCCATCCCTTTTCAAAGTCCACAATTGACCCGCGTCCGTGTTAGATTTACACGGCCACAACTGTATCGGGTTTCCGTCGTTGTACTGTCCATCCCTCACATCAACGCACAGACCATTTCGACCGATGATGCGTGTCGTGGGCTCTGGATGTGCACAAGTATCGTCATCCTCGGCGACGACAGACCTTATGATAAGCGGAGAAAACTGAGATGCTTGGTTCCTGCATACGAACACCATGAATGCCAGGCCTCTAATTACGCTTGACATCACATTGTCCACGTTGAGCGTGCTATAGTCCGGTCTTTGTAATTGAACTGGCCTGGAAAAAACTCCTTGATTGGATTGCTGGATCGCAGTGGAGAGGGCTCCCCAGTTATTCTCGAGGCTGAGCACGCCGGCATCGGGGCGAAAGGTTTGGTATTCGTCGCTTGTAATGCTTTGGCGCACCCGTCGCTCGATGTATCTAAATCGCGCTGCCTCCGAAACCATCTGGATGGAAACTATGAGGGAACGAGCCTGGGTGTTTTGCTGAACGCTGCTGGTACTACGAAGCGATGAGATGGCTCCCTCTAGTGCCGAGATTCCTAGGTCGATGTCCTCTCTATCTTCGCCTGCAACTCTTTGAAGTTCGATATAGCTACCACCGAATGAAAGCAGCTCTTGCTGCGTGTTTCTGAAAACATTAAAAGGTGCAATGTTAGGAGCATCTCTAAAGAAGTAGGACTGATTTCCCGCCTGATAAGCCACCACATGTGCATTGATGACATCTACTGCTAGCGTGACGGATGCCTCTTCCCAATTTGAGAGTTCCACCAGAAGAAACCGCTGGGAATCGGGCACCGTGGATGGATCACGTAACACTGGTATTCCATGACTCTTATCTCCGCTTGCTAATTGATCTCTCAGAGCGTTCATGAACAGCGTGTAGCTTTCCTTGGTGGCACCGGCGGTGGTGAAACTCACCGCGTTGTCGCGGAGCGTGTATTTATCTTCTACCGTTAACGCGCACACCCAAGCTGCTCCAACCATGGCGGTCCACCAGACCCATGTTGCCACCGCTTTCCACACTTTCATGTTTCCTTTCATCAGCAACTGCAGAGAATTTTCGACTTTCGCCCGTCAAAATAGATGATGATGCTTAAATCGAGCTTACCAATCACTCAACCAAACTAGCAAAAAGATAAAAATATTCTCATGAAAAATTCTCAATGATAGGACCCTAATATTGTGCTTCATGAAAAGAAAATTCAAACAAAAAGGTATTTTTTGGGGATTTTCCATGATTTTTTTTTAAAGAGACTTATTCAGAAATTTTCTTATAATTTCATAATCAAACATGATCAAAAGTCGATGGTTTTCGGTATTTAGATACAAAACATCGTATATTTTAAAAATATAAAATTTTTTACTTTGAAAATCAAATTAAATTTGCATAAAATAATGGGCTTTTTACTTTCACAAAATTTAACCAATTTTGACTGATTCATAGAAATATTTGAAAAATTAGTTAGAAACCCGTTCTGAGCAAAATCAGGTAATAGTTTAGGGCTTTAGAACTCCAATTTCAATTATCAACCTCGTGGATCCTAATCTCACCCCTTGAATTGCACGAATTTTGAGATTTTTGATACAGAGATCAATTTAACGGTGCGAGCCGTATTTCATTGACCGCAAAAAATTCACGGGGAATTAGAAAGCGTGATTCCAAAATTTCAAAACTAGACTTAAAGAGATATCCGACCGTTATTTCCAATTAAAAGATATGACTTTCGGAAAATTGATTTACAAAATTAACGAATTTTGGAATTTATTTCTTGAAAACTTGCTTTGGAAAATTTTCAAGCAAGGAAAAGCATTTCTAACTATTTTTTAGTTTTCTTGGAAATTGATTTTAAAAAATTTTTTGGAAGAAAAGAAACGTATTTTTTATTATTTTTTTCATTTTTGTAGGAAATAAAACATATTTTGGAATTTTTCAAAGAAATGATAAATATTTTTGGACATTTTTGCATTTTGAGAAATTTACTATGGAAATTCATTTTTTGGAATTGTTTAAAATTTGAAAATTTTGGGAAAAGAAAACATTTATTCTAGAAGTTTATTTTTTGGAATTTCTTGAATTCCTAAGAAAAGGAAAAGATTATTTTGAAATTTTCTTGAGTTTTTGGATTTTAGATATTTATTTTGGCGATTTCATTTTTGGGAATTTTGTTGAGAAATAGGAAAATATTTTTTGAATTTTTCTTAAATTTTCAGAAAGGAATGGAAAAATGTTTTGAAGACCCTTTTTTTTGCTTTGTAAATTCTTATTTATTAAAATTTCATTTTTTGGAACAAAAGATGCAGGTTGGAAAGAATTTTCATGGAATGTTTATTAAAATTTTATGATAATAATTTTTAAAGGAACCCTAAGTATGCTCCTAGAAAAGAAATTATATTTCAAAATATTTATTTTTTCTTTAATATTATTTTTGTTGGTAAAAGGATGGAGTTCTCTTAGGCCACCACTAAGCAATTATCCACCCTTTTATTGTCCGAAATATTAACGAAAGGATCGCCACCACTTTCTCATCCTAAATGCCCATCATTCGAAGATAATATTATTACAGAAAATCATTTACATCCCAATCCCTCTTTTTGAATTGGCTTCATAAACTGGCTTGGCATTTGACATTTATTTTGTAGATCCCATGTCTTGCCACATCATTCCATCAGTGAATTGTAACACTAACATTAACATAGAAGAAAAGAATGAAAATAACGGAATAACAAAGAAAAGAAAATCCAAAAGTATGGGCTCTTTTTTCTTTTTTTCTTTGCCTGACGGCTCCAAAAATTCTAGAAGTTCTAGATCATTTAAGTATTTTACTTTTTTTTTTTAAAATATATAAATTTTATTTTCAAAGCAACAAAGTTCTTCGATGATATAAGAGATTTCTTTTCTGCTTTTCATCGTCTATTATTTTCCTTCTCTTGGGTTGAAATAGTAGAATAATGCATCATTTGACCTAGATCTTCTTCTTTTTATTGATTTAGAAAATGATGCCATCGAAACAAAACTTGCAACCTAGGCAAGGATGCCACCAAACTCCCAAAACATCTTCAAACTAGTAAATTGGATTTAGAAAACAAAGAAGAGCACTAGATAATTTAAAACTCCAAGAGAACCACTAAGAAAGAGTGAGAAAAGTGAGAAAATTTAACTCACTCATAGAAAAAAAGGTAATTTATCCAAGAAAAAATAATCTAGATGGAAAGAATAGAAAAATTTCATGTGCGTGAGAGAGAGAGAGAGAGAGAGAGGAGGCAGACTTAATTGTTATTTTCTGCAAATGAAAGAGATCATTTTTTTAAAAAAAAATTATCTAAAAATTTCTTGATTGACATAGATTTACTTTAAAATCTCTGGATCTCATGGAGTTACTTTTAAGTTCCTAAATTGTACAGAAAGTTATTTTTAGCTTCTTATTGTTTTGTGATTTTATCCGTTTAACCAGAGATAAAATCCGTGTATCCAGAGATAAAATTCATGTAACCAAGAATTATGTACATGTAATTAACAAAAAATCACAAGCATGTAATCCGAGATGAAAATTGTATAATAGAAAATCATAAATATATAACTAGATTTAAAAATCTATAACCAAATATCATAAATACGTAACCATAGTTGAAAATTTATAATAAAAAATCATAAATATATAATTAGATTTAAAAATCTATAACTAAAAATTATAAAAATATAATCAGAGATGAAAGCCATATAACCATCAAAATAGCAGGGATCTAAAAATAACTTTCCTATGTAATTTAGGAACTTAAAAATAATTCCATAATATCCAGAGACTTAAAAGTAAATCTAAATCAATCAAAAAAATTTTAGATAATTTTTTTTAAAAATTTTATTTCTACTATAATTTTATTTAATTTATTTTTTAATTAATAATTTTGTTTGTGAAGTTGGCAACCTTAGCTGCGGTGACATTGCCAGCCTCGCCGAGAAAGGCGTTCAATATAGAAGGTCGGGACCTGCATTTCTGTTAGGAAAACCCCACAATAATAGCAATTTATAATTATGCTAATACTAATACTACTAATATTGTACTTGCGCTTAATTAAGAAAGATTAAATGCAGAGAGAAAACCAAAAATATTGTTCACCTAATCGCGCAGCGGATCCGTGGAGATTTTTCAGAAAGAGGCAGGTCGCTCAACACTCAGAAAAATCGAACCAGAATAATTTTTACCAAAATATGGTAGGAATTAATTGATGTCGAACGAGGAGATGGGGATGGATGCTCTTATATAGCAAAAAGGGGGAATGGCTCTACGGTGAAGATTGATTCGCCTAAAATGGAAGGCCAAGATTAATTAGATTGATCCAATGGCTATCCACGCGTGGGCAAAAATAATCAAGGCCTATTATTGATTCAACACGGCTGGCCAAAGGAGTAGCAACACGTGGCAGGTTCTGGATTAAGCCTTCTGGTATGTCACGATGCCGCACACAAAATGCATGATAAAAATGTGGTTCCGCCTTTTCCTAATTGCCACGTCGTTCTTCATTGGATTTATATCATTGATGTTTGCGATAAACTCTCGCATTCTAGCCATTAAAAACTCTCACGTCTAGTGGTCAATATAATTTCAGAAATAAGAACTTCTAGGACGGTTGAGAGGGACCACAACGTCACGTCTCCGAAATAAAAAAGATTTATCTTAATATTATTGACAGGATAGGGTGGCTAGAAAGAACCATGCACAATGTTTTTCATTTATCTTAATATTTTTTTTTTGATAAAAATATATGTGCTTCTTCAAAGCAAGCTATTTCTACATAGCATCTGATTACGATTTCTTTTTAATTTTTTTTAATCCGAAGAAAGACAGCCTGTACATTTTTGGCATTTTCTTAATTAAGATCGTTAAAACGTCAAAATAATACATTGATTCAAATAAAGCATAAAAATGCGGCGGACCACCGCCTGTCTATGCATGGCATGATTCACGAATTCCAAAATGTTCCCCCACTTATAAATAGCCATTAACTATTTTGTTGGGATACTCGTGGCCCGAAAAGATTTATCACATAAAACACGAATCACCTTGAATAGATGCTTGTAAACTTATCACAAATATTAAATTTGATGAATATAATAATATATATTATATTTTTTTTAAAATTTATAATATAATTTTTAAATCTAAAAATAATATCATATGATTAAAGATGCAAATAATTTTATCTAATTTGATTTAGAGATATATTTTAAATTAAATTAAATATTTTTTTAATATTATTTAAAATTAATTTTAATTATTTATTATATATAAATTAAATTAAATTATTTTAATTTAATTTAATTGGATCAATTTGAATAAAATAAAAATAAAAATATAAAATTTATTCTTCAATAATCATGAAGTATAGAGTTTACCATTAATGGCTAAGGAAAGCCACGACAGTACTGTCGCTGTCGGAGGAAGGGTCGGACAAAATAATGAAAAGAAAGAAATGGGTGGTGGATTCTAAGATTTCATACAATCCAGCTTACAGGGTCTCCGCGTCCGATCTGTCCTTCACCATTTGATTTCTCTATGTACTACTGTAGATGCAAAAAAGATTTTTTTTTTATTTTTTTTAAAAAAAATAAAAAATTTGACCAGAGGGGCCATATAAGATATTTTTTTGATTGTGTTGCAAGGGCGCTGAGGGCAAGAAATGGGCACGTGGGCTGCCTTGCCTTGCCTAAAAATGGGCGTCGATGGATTACCGTACTGTTTTGGTGCTGTAAGTGCCACTACTTCTCTTTTATATTTCTTCGAGAGAATCATGGTAAGGTGGCTTTTCAAAAAAAAACTCTTACAAAAAAGTCTACTAAAAAAAAAAATTCTACTCGATCCAAATACCGTCAGCTGAGTTCTTTGAGTTGAGTGAGCTAAGATATATATATATATATATATATATATATATATATATATATATATATATATATATATATATATATATTAAATTTTAATCGATCAAATTTTAATTCATATATAAATTAAATTTTTAACCATCAAATCAGTGCGCATCTAAGTGCATGCATCTAAAAAGATGTGCTAATTTAAAAAAAATCAGACAGATATGCGCTTGAAAAAAAATTTTAAAAAAATATCTAAAAAAATAGAAAAAAATTTTAAAAAAATATAGAAAAAAATCTTTAAAAAAAAAATCTTAAAGATGCCTACATTTAAAATGTAGGCGCCTACAATTTAATGTAGGCGCCTTCAGGCACCTTTTTTTTTTTTAGTATAGAGAATTTTTTTAAAATTTAAGAAACTAAAAAGAAAAAAGCATCTAAAGGTGCCTACATTAAATTGTAGGCGCCTACATTTAAATGTAGGCACCTTCATGTTTTTCTTTTTTGAATTTTTTTAAGATTTTTGTTTATTTTTTCAGGCAGCAATCTTTTTTTTTTGATTTTTTTTTCAGACGCACGCATGCTTGTTTTTTTCAATCGACACATTTTTTTAGGTGCGTGCACATAGTTGCGCATTAATCTGATGGTCGAAAATTCAATCGGATATGGACTGAAATTTGATTGATCGGAGCCCAATCCACATATATATATATATATATATATATATATATATATATATATATATATACAATACTTGTGGAAGAGTATTATCGTGTCAATAAGTTAAGATTCTTCCAACTATCAAATTTTGATTTTTCATACATGAATTTCAAAATATAAATAAAAAAAATTAAAAGATTTTTGCGAGCGAAGCACCCGAACTTCATCTCCGAGCGGAGAGATGTGTACCGCTTGTGGAGGACCAGATAGAAGATTGTCGTGGAGGATCTTTCGTTGTTGCGACAGGAAGGGAGGGCGTGGGAGAGGTCGTGGGCGATGGCGCCAAAGGAGAGGAGGGTGATGTCCGTGAAAGGAGGTGCGGAGGGTGCCATCAGCGGAGATCTAGGGGCATTTTTGGGGTGCTCCAATTCAGTTTGGGAAAGGCAGTGCCACCCAAGGCCATGATCGATCGCTCCACAGGTCCCTCAAGCTTTATGAATGATGGAGCGGTGGCGATGGTGGCCTCGCCAGTGTGATCGTCAGAGGAGGAAGAGAAAAAAGTCTTGGAGTCGAGGAGGGAGATGGGGTCAAATGTCAATGTGAGCGATGGGGCTAGGGAGGGGGTCGTGGCTAGGAGACAGAGACGGGAAGGAGGAAAGGGAGTGGGACATCTTTAATAGGTGGTGCGACGAGGGAGGGGGTCGCGGCCGGAGATGGAGATAGAAAGGAGAAAAGGGGGCAAGGCATTGTTAATATGGGTGGTGGGGCAAGAGAGGAGGTCACAACTAGAGACAGAGACGGGAAGAAGGAAAGGGAGTGGGGCATCTTCAATGGGTGGTGGAGCGAGAGAGGGGGTCGCGGCTAGGAGATGAAGATAGGAAGGAGGGAGGGGGGTGGGGCATTGTTAATATGGGCGGTGGGACGAGGGGGGAGGTCACGATCGGAGATGGAGACAAGGAGGAGGAAAGAGGGATTTTGTAGGAGGTCATGGCTATTTGTTGTAATGGAAGAAGGCAATGATCGCTTTAACATCCGTTTGTTGTAATAAAACAGGTCAAGTGGATTTTCGATCCAACGATCCAGATCACTCTATCTTTTCATGTTCGTAGGATTTGAAGAAAACAGCTGCTCTCCGGTACACAAAGTGACCAGAAATTAAATTATATATATGAAGTTTTTCTTCTCCCTAGTTTTAAGTTTTTTAATCCGATCAAAGTTCTTTTTTTATTTCCTATCACTCGCTTTTTCTGACTTCTTTAGGGAGTTGGAAGAAAGGAGGGGAAGAAGAGCACAAGAATGATCAATGGGAAGGGGAGATAGGGTTCTTTCCCGTGTGCCGAAGAGCTAAGCAAGAAGGGCAAAGAGAAGGATCAGATCCCACCAGCTTCAGGTACTTGAAATCCATAGCAAATTTGTCTTTTTTATTTCATTTCTTTTGCTTCCTTTATTGTTTTTTAAATTGATCGAGTTTGCTTGGCATGCCAGCTTCTTCCAATTTTTGCCTTTTTGGATATGAATTTTGGATCGGATGGTTCCAGGATTCTAGTCAAAAGTTAGGATTTCCCGAGGGGTGTCACTCGATTTGTAGGTGTTCTCTTTTTAGGACTTCAAGATTTTTTTCTCTGAAGATTGGATGTTGAGTTAGGATTTGGCATTTTAAAAAAACTCTTTCATCTTTGATGGGACCTAAGCGGAGATGATTGCTTTAATGGTCTATATAAATATTTGGTGTTTCTTATAACCATTTTCTTGAAAATAAATTTTCCTGTTGCTTCTTATAGGATGAGCTTTTTTTCCTTTTGGTCGATGATTAGATTATTTAAACTATGATGTATCAGTGTTTCCTTACCTGCATATATATTAAACTCGATGCACTAATTGATATATTAATTGAAAAGCACATTTATTATTAATATTCATTATTAACAATACTCTTTGAAATCCTATCCCTTCCTCGGTGGGCTGGGTGAAGGGGCGATGGCCGAGACGAGAGATATTGGCAGTTGTAGGAAAGGGGCTGGGTAGGAAGCAAGGGAGGAGAAAGGAGGGGCAGTGGTGGCACTAAGGACGGCGATATCGGTAGGAGTGCTGGAAGGTGCGATCTAGATCAGCATTTGCTAAGAGAGAAGGAGAATGATGGTGGGGCTGCAGGAGGTGAGGCGGCACCAGCGAGCACAAAGAAGGTATGAGAAGAAGAGAGGGGGGAAGGTGCGATCGAAATTGATGTTTGTCGAGAGAGAAGGAGAGCCATGGTGGGGCAGTAGAAAAATATTATTAACAATACTCTCTGAAACCCTGTCCCTTCCTTGAGGGGCCGAGCGAAGGGGTGATGGTTGAGGTGGGAGATATTGGCGGCGGCAGGAAGGGGATCGGGCAAAAGGCATGATAAGGAAAGGAGGGGCAGTGGTGGCATCGGGGGGCAGCAGTACTGACAGGGGCACCAAAGGGTACGATCGGGATCAATGTTTGCCAAGAGAGAAGGAGCGCGGTGGTGGGATGATAAGGAGGTGGAGAGCCATGGTGGGACGGCATCGACGAGCGTGGAGAAGGTATAAAAAGAAAAAAGAAAGCGTGGTTACGATCAAGATTGGCATTTGCTGAGAGAGAAGGGAAGCCATGGTGGGACGGCATCAGCAAATACAGAGAAGATAAGTGAACAAGAAGAAAGAAGATAATAAAAAGATAATAAAAAAATATTTTATAAAATAATAAAAAATAAAATATATATAATAAATAAATAAAATAAAATATTAAAAAATTTAAAAATATTTATTATCCATCCTGTGCAATGCACGGGACTTCGGCTAGTTCTAATTTAGAATTAAACAATATTTGCATCCAAATATCAAACAATTTAATTATTTTAAATAAATATCTAAAATTTTATTTTTTTTTCCCCTCTTGCTCTAGACCTCATCTCTTATTCATAGTCATGAATCTATGGAACTCTCAGCCATTGCTCGTTGGCAAACATCATCAGATGAGGTCTCATATTGAGATAACCAAACTCCTGCTCTCTTTAATCCTTAATTTCTCTCCACATGACCCTTCCTAAAGATTCTTTACCCAAAAGTCATATTTTGGTGATATCCCAATAAGCTGGATTTCGATGGGTTTCTCAATTAACTCAATTAGATGCATAAAGGTTATATAATGCACTCAAGATTTTGGGTGATTTTGAAAAGTTATTGATAGAAGCAAATGAAAGAATTCTATTTTTGACTGGATTTGGAATTGAGAGAGAAGGAGCTACAGTTATTTTTAGGAGTTGTGTGCTTTTTTTTTTTGAGGATTTGATAAAGGTGAAACCAATTATTAGAGCAAATATAGGCAAAGAAGCAGCATCACCCAATCTAATTTTGGATTCTAAAGTATCTTTGTGGTGCTTATTTTAGTTTTTCTTTTGATAGTGCAGGTGCACGCTAACTTCTAAATTTTGGAGTTTTTATTATTATTTTTTTAAGGAATGTCGCTATTTCTTTGTTCTATGTTCGCTGGGTAGTCTCTTGGTTTCTTTTTGCTACGTGGAGGTTATCTTCATCATAATTTTTTAGAATTAAGTTAATAAGTCTGTACATTAACTATTTATTTTATTTTTTTAATAAAAGTTACAATATTATTAGTTGGCTTTTGTTGGGCTGATTTGGTTTACTGTCAGCCTTAATAGGTTTCTTTGTTTTAAGGAAAATTCTTTGTGCACTGCTCATGATGATTGGCTTATACATCGGGCCAAAGCATGATATCGGAAAAAAAAAATCTTCCAGCCCCATCCCGTGCATGAGCCAATCACCATGGGAGGTGCAGCCTACCAATCACCATGGGCAGTGCGTGCAGGCTGCACCGCCCACGGTGCACAAAGTGTTTCTTTTGTTTTAAAAGTTTTAGTCTCAAGATTTAAGAAATGTCAACATTGGACTGCATAATCCCTCTTTTCGTTGCTATTGGTTGCTACTCTTCAACAAGCAAAAGATTTCTATCTAGAGTAATGGTAACTGATTACAAATTTAATACAATACCATGAGGCTTAGTTGATGCCAATATGAGAATATGTTTATGGCAATGCTAAGGATATGATGATGACATAGCTCATGTGGTGATAACTATTTTTTAATATATTTAAATAAATAATGTGTCAAACATTTTGATAATTTTTATTTATTTTCTAAAATATGTATAATATCTTCTAAAATTTTATTTTTTATGTTGAAGAAAAAAATCTTATTTTTTAGATCAGGTTCGTTCAGATCTGATTGGATCAAGAGGGATATTTCAAAAATTAATTTCTATGATCCTAATCAGATCTGAGACTCTTCAAATCTGATCTTATTGATCTAATAAAATAAAATAAAATAAAAATTAAATTAAATCTAATTTAATTATATTTTTATTTTGGATAATCCAATTATTCTATGATGATCTCGATGTTTGCCTGAGATTCTGGATGTAACCACGCAAGCGCCTGGCCTCTATCGGTATCCACTCGGACAGGATCTGGAGATCTTCTTCTTCTCAATCAATCCTCCAAAAATTAAATCTAGATCTGATCTTGAAGATCTTCAAAAACTCTTTTGAAGAACAACAGTTGTCTCTTGCAGCAGTGCTGCCTTCTTTCTTTCCTGTCGTCTTTCACTTTTTTGGATCGCACCTAACTCATGCTCAAAACCTCTTGGGCGTGGAGAGGAGAGAGAGGACTAGAGGGTGGCATGGAGAAGGAGGGAGAAAAGCTTTGTGGCATGGGCTAAAGATAGAAGCTCTCTATTCTAGGCACAGATAGGATTTATATAGATCCTACTGAGGTATGCAGTGCCACATCATCCTGGCCAATCAGACTGCATGCATACATCCGTAAGTAACTTAGTGCAACATGGCAAATTTCATTGAGAGGAATCAGCAAAGAAAAGAAATATAGAAATATTCTTCGGGTGACTGGATGGATCGCCCCGGTGGGGTCGCTCCGACGCGGAGGACCCTGAGAAGCGCAGCACTCCCATAATGGATCCTTTTGTAGGTGATGGGGCAGAGTGGACTCCGATCCTCCTTGGCAAATAGTTTCTGTTGTTCTGCCTTAATGAGTGGGGGAGGTAGCCGAATTAGGAAATCACTATTGGCACGGACTGCGCAGAAAATTGCGATCCTTTAAACAGCCATTTGTACAATCAGATTTAAATTTGATTGGTGAGATGACATCCAATCAGATTAGAGTTCCTCAAAACTCTTCTTAGGTGGTGCCAAGACTGGGTCAAACAAGTCTCCTTGGCGCCATCTAATTTAAACCCTTGAAGCAACGGGAGTCCCATTTGTGTGGAACTCCAAATCTTATCATCATGGGATGCACACCTCCCTAGGCCTGTGCCCCTTGTCTGTCTGCTTTTTAGTAGGAGGACAAGACCTAAGGTTCTCTTCTGTGGGTGCATGACACATGGGCAGATGTCTAAATGTCAAAGGTCAATATCTAACCAAAGTCCAAAGACAAGATTTAGCAGGTGATGAAAAATGGCAAGTGTTGTCTCAAATTTATTTTATAAATTAAAATAATTCTTTTCTGATCTGAACAAGCTCCAGTCAGACCAAGTAAAGGTTTCTAGGTGAGCCCAAACATATTTGGCTCGGTCGAAATAAGTTTTGATGATTGTTAAAGGAGAACATTAGGCTCAATCATGTGCTAGCATGATTTTCTTGAACCTAATTGAATGTTATTCAAATTAATTGAATTGGGTTAATCCAATTGATGACATCCAGATCCAAACTCTTATTTATGTGATCCAGTTAGATTTAGTTCCATATGGTAATGGAACATGTCATGATCTCTATCATCGATATCATCGAAATACCTTTCGATGGATCAGAACTTTTCTGATTCAGGCAACTAGTATGATCGATCATCCAAATCATTCTAATTGCTCTCAAAATCTACTAATGACATCTCGCAGCATATGGTAAAGATCCATCAGAACTGAAAGCAAACCTCTTGATGCAGTTTTTTGTGTCATTAAGTTCCTCTATCTTGAGCCCCGACCGGATTAGGGTTAAGGTGATCTCATCAAACTCTAATATCCATCATATGAATTAATCATTCAATTCAAATCCAATGTGAAAATCCTAATAGAAACTCTTTCTATTATTTCACTCTACCATGGCCATGGACTTATGGACTTGATTCTCATGATCATCATAGGGCTGCTCCTCTTCTACTGAGGTAGATAGATCCTTTATTAGTACAATCCAATTTCTACAATGAACATGCTATAGCCAACATACATCTTAGGATTCTGAATGACTAGGAGATCGAGTTATAGTATAGTCAAACTACAATACCCTCAAGGTGAACTGCTGATGCACCTTGGATCAAAGAATCAGAAACACCACTGCAGCTTCGAGCCAGTTATCGACGAGAAGGTAGACTTCCTTATGACTGCTTGAGGTGGTCAGGCTCAGTACCCTCATTCTCTAACGAATATCTGTACTCTCGCTTCGGTGTCTCTACATCATAGACTCAAGACTCATCTATCCTAAAGAAGCGATCGTATACCAATCTTTCGGATCAATCACCATCCTCATGATGATCCTACGGTCGGAAGCATTTTATGAGTTAATAATGAAAATTCATGTCTTAAATTTTCAACTCTTGAAAATATGAACTATCATTGCCATTAACTCAAAGAATGTATCGCAGACACTTTCAAATACACATTGTAATAGAAAATAATTTATTTTATTATTTATAATTAAAATTATAATTTTACCCTTAGAAGTGTATTACAAGCGTTAGCCAATTTGGCTTCAAGGGCACACATATCTAACAAACTTCCATTTGATCTAAAGCCAATTGGCTACAAATCTAAGTTCCATCTTCTCAAGATGGGCTTCGATCTTCTACTGATCCAATGATTTTGTGAGTGGGTCTGTCGCATTGTCTGCAAAGTCGACTCTCTTGACCTCGGCATAATCTTTCTCGAGGTAATCACGGATGAGATGGTATCGTCGCTCGATGTACTTGAATTTTTAGTGAGACCTCGGCTCCTTAGCTAGGGCTATGGCATCATTATTATTGTAGTACAAAGAAATGACATCCAATGGCATCACTCCGATCTTTGCGGCGAACTTCTTATACCAGAATGCCTCCTTCGCAGCTTCTGATGCAGCGATATACTCTGCTTTCATGGTGGAATCTGCTTATTACTGTCTGCTTGAAACTCTTTTAACTGACAGCACCATCATTATACACAAACAGACTCTCATATATCGATTTTTGATCATCTATATCGGACATAAAATTTAAGTCTATATACCCGTGGACTTGAAGTTCTTCATTACCAAAAATCAATAACATATCCTTAGTTCTTCTTAAGTACTTAAGGATACATTTCATAGAAGTTCAATGTTCTTCATCTGGATTCGACTGATATTTGCTCGTGACACTCACAGCATGGGTTATATCAGGTCATGTACATAGCATGACATATATGAGACTCCCTATTACTGAAGCATAAGAGATCTTGCTCATGCATTCAATCTCCTCAGATGTGTTGGGACATTTTCTTGGAGAGATGAATGCCATGCCTGAAGGGTACCAATTCTCTCTTAAAGTTTTTCATGCTAAACCTTTTTAACACTTTCTCTATGTACATCTTTTGTGAAAGACCTAACATCCTATTCGGTCTATCTCTATAGATCTTAATTTCTATATACCTTAATTCCTAGAATGAAGGATGCTTCTCCTAGGTCTTTCATGGTGAATTCTTTAGATAACCATATTTTAACTATGATTAACATGAAAATATCATTCCCAATAAGGAGGATATCATCCACGTACAGTATGAGGAAGATAATAGCGCTTCCACTGATCCTTTTAAAAATACATGATTCCTCCTCTTTCTTGATGAAACCAAATAATTTGATCACATCATTAAAACGAGTATTCCAGCTCCGAGATGCTTGCTTAAGTCCATATATGGACCTTTGCAGCTCCAAAATAGAGTGCTCAGACAGGAGTTTGACAGAGTGTTGAAAAGGAGAAGAGAGCTTAGAACTTAGAGAAAATATATCTGGAGGGTCCCTTTTTATAGGCGGAGCTTGATTGATGGTGATAGCTGCAGCTATCTGACGGTGGGCCGCTCGAAGCCTGATGAAGTTCGATATGGAGAGAAAGATATCGTCAGACTGATGGTGACAGTCATACCGTCCGATAGTGGATCACTCGAGGTTTGGTAGAGTCAATCACGGAGGAGGGGCGCCGCCTGTAGCATCGCGTGTGGTAGACTGATGGCAACCATTCATCGAGATTTAATTACCGTAACTCTGAGGAAGCAGGCGTTAGTTGGTGGACTTCGACATATATCAATTTCCTAGGAGTTCGAACTCCTAAAGAAAATACATCTGGAGGAGATTATCCGGGAGCAATCCGTTGGAGGAATTCGATTGAAGGAGAAGTTTGGAAGGAGTTCGACTTCCGTAGGACTTCGACTGAAGGAGAATTTTGAAAGAAGTTCGGCTTCTGGAGGAGTCCGACTGTGGGGCAATTTAGAAGGAGTTCGGCTCCTGGAGAAGTCTGAATGAAGGAGAAGCTTGGAAGAAGTTTGGCTCCCAGAAGCGTCTGACTGAAGAAGAATTCTAGAAGGAGTTCAGCTCCCATAGGAGTTTGACTGCAGGAGCAATCTGGAAAGAGCTCGACTTCTGTAGACGTCCGATTGAAGGAGTGCGGAGAGAGTTCAGCTCCCGTAGGAGTTCGACTATAGGAGCGATCCGAAAAGAGTTCAGCTTCTGTAGACGTCCGACTGAAGGAGTGCAGAGAAAGTTCGACTTCCGTAGGAGTCCGACCATAGAAGCGATCCGAAAGAAGTTCGGCTTCTGTAGATGTTCGACTGAAGGAGTGCGGAGGGAGTTCGTCTCCCATAGGAGTTCGACTGCAGAAGCAATCCGAAAAGAGTTCGACTTCTGTAGACATCCGACTGAAGAAGTGCAGAAGAAGTTCGGCTCCCGTAAGAGTCCGATTGCAGGAGCGATCCAGAAGGAGTTCGGCTTCTACAGACGTTCGACTGAAGGGGTGTGGAGGGAGTTCGGCTCCCGTAGGAGTTCGACTGCATGAGCGATCCGAAAAGAGTTCGACTTCTGTAGACGTTCGACTGAAGAAGTACGGAGGCAGTTCGGCTTTCGTAAGAGTCCGACTGCAGGAGCGATCCGAAAGGAGTTCGACTTCTGTAGAAGTTTGGCCAAAGAAGATGTCTGAAAAAAGTTTGGCTCCTGAAGAAGTTCGATCGAAGAAAAAGTTTGGAAGGAGTTTGATCGAAGGAGATGTCTAGAAAACGTTCGGCTCCTGAAGAAGTTCGACCAAAGAAGAAGTCTGGGAGGGATCCAGCTCCTAGAGAAGTCTAGTCAGTCTATCCAGTTATTGCATTATAATCAGCTACCATACTCACCTCCTCAATAGACCAATCTAACCGATGATAGATTTAATCAATTAAAATAATTAATTCTAAATTAACAATAATTAATTTTGAGTCAACAGAATCCATCATCAGGGTAGAAGCAAAAATAGGATAATTAGTTAAGTCTAATATTAGAAGAGAATTAGGTCAATTGCCAAGCCACCTGATTTTTACAAACAACCCACCTAATATCTACCAACCACCTTGACCAAATTATCAATCTAGTGTTTCACTTAAGAATTCTCAATTAGAGAATGCCAAAGTAATTTCTGAACTTAAAAATTATAGGATTCTTATAAACCTATACAAAAATCAGGTGAGAGAGACTAGTACTGATGCTAGTCAAAATAAGAATTTAGAAAAAGTAGTTAGTACTAAAACTAACCATATAGAAAAATTTGAGTCCGAAACTAGTATTAATAAGATAGACAGAGAAAAGAAGAGAATAGATGATTTACCTGACACCTATAAACATGAAATCTTATTTCCTTTGATCCAAAAACTGAAGTCGCTTTTAGTCACCCTTCCAATATCCATTGCATCAAACTTAACTCCTAATCCAAAAACTTAATTTTTAAGCATTCTAGAAGAACGAATAGAAAAAATTTTTGAGAAATAAGGGTTTGAGAATGGGGTTACAAACTATGTTCCCATAATTAACAACGAATATATTAATGATGGGATTACAAACTATCTTCTTGAGATTAATGGCAATCCAAAACCATTAAAATTTATTAATCCAATATTTGACACAGGATAGATAAGCTGCCTTCTATCTAGCTGAAGATGGTAAACTTAGTACTTGTTGGGAGATAACCCTATATTTAGTTTTTTTATCTAATTTATTTTTTTAGTTTATTTTTTTAGGATATTTTTAAATAAGTTGGAGGGAGAGCTTAAATTTTCAATTAAAGGCACATGCTGGACCACAAAAATATATTGAATCAGGTGTATTCTTTTCTTTTCTTTATTGTACTCTTTATTTTTTTCTCTATTAAGGATAATGTCAATTAAGTTGAGGAAGGGCAGAATAATAAAATTTTAAAATTTTTAAAAGTCCTCAAAGAAGTTAGTATTTAGCATTTAGACATCTGATTATGCTTAAAATTGAGTTGAACTAAGAATTTTTAAAAAAAATTAATACACAGATCAAAAAATTTATGAGATATTGAGGGATCAAGTATTAAAAAAATCTAATAAAGAGTTAAGTTTAGAACATAAATAAATCTTTTTTAGCACTTTTGATTTTTTCTACTAGCATCAAAGAAAAGTCTACTTTTTATGGGCTTGTATAGGATAATTATACATTTTTTTATAAATTTTTTTTATAAAATAAAATAGTTTTCTAATACTTCTCATTGAGTGATCGGGCCTTTTTGCCTAAGCAAGCATTGAGGTTTGTGTCAAAACGTAGGAAGAATAAAGAAGTTCGTTGTAAAGCTAGTCTTAACTCGTACTCTGTTTGATTCAAGTTAGTAAGTTCGAGGGGTATTTTATACCTAGTGCCTTAAAGCCAATTGGTTTAAAAGTTATTGGCCCAAGACTCGCTATATGGATCAAATAAAAAACTTAAGGGATTAAGACACTCAATAGTAGTAAAATATTAAAAAAATTAAAAAATATATATTAATTTTTTACCAAATAATCAGGTCTCATTGTCAAAAAGTGGGCAATGTGAATTAAAAAAAATTTAATAAATGAAGGGCAGAAATAACAGTACACTTATCCATATGAAAGTTTAGGTAATTCAGAGATAAAGATAGGAATAATTTAGAAAAAGTTTAGAAGAGTTAAATAATTTTTACTTAATTTTTATATTAGTATAAGTACTAATACCCCAATGACATAGCTCACTTACACTCTATTGAACATCAATGGCTATTTTAAAAATTGCTCAGATAAAATTTGAAACTCTAAAGCTTAAAAGATATCTAAAACTAAATTCTTTCTTTACTCGAGGACGAGCAAAGCTTAAGTTGGAAAGGTATGATAAGTATCATAAAAATATCAATAAAAATATTAATTTATTAATTTATTTATTTTTATTTTTAAAAATTATATATTTTTATTTATTACTTTTAAAAATATATTTTTAATGGAAAGAACTCATTTTTTAATCACAACAAAATAAGTTTGGAGCAAATCGAAGTTCAAATGGATCCAATATGCAATTTAAAAAAAAAAGAAAAAAATAAAAACTAGTTCAAACCGGTCGATTCACCCAAATTCGGTCAGTTTGATTCAAATGAGCATGGCCCCGTTCAGTCCAGCCCCAGCCCAGCAAATCCGGCGTGCCCGCAAGCCAGGTCCAGCCCATGTGCGTGGAAGAAAAAAAAGCCTGACCCAGTTCCCTCTCCAGCCTGACGTCAAGCTTATGTAAAATACCACGCGGTCCATGGTGGATCGCTATAGTATTCAGTCCATCATTGACCTTTAATAGGTGCACGACAAAAAATCATGATGCATGGGGCATTTTAGTAAATTTAGCTGACGTGGAGAGCGCTGATTCGCTCCAATCTTCGACATGCCCAATCTATGCCGTCCATGGGCACAGCAACTATCGGACGGTTGTGGTCGTTGCCGGTTGAGCTCTGATAGATGGAAGTTAGTCCTACTTTGATTCAAACAGTCAGGCTCTCCATCGCACGATCCGACATCCGTGCGCATTCCAGGCAATGATCGAATGGTCGACAGAGCTTCCGATGGTGAATAAAATACCAGGTGATGATCTGACGGCTAGATTTTCATCATCAAGCTCGATCCGACGGTCCATATTAAATCCAACTGAGCTTAGGTTTTTAAACGTAGTTTTTTAAAAATTTTGGGATCATTTGATCCCCATCTGACGACCAGATTTCATCCAGGAGAATAGAATTCGGCCAGGCTTCACCAGACAGTCTTTTAATCTAATTTTTACTTAGATTTCTTTCACAAATATGCTGATCAAACTCTCCTTAGTCCCACATTTCCTAGAAATAAAGGAACCAGCCCTCCTAACTCTATTTAAAGGGTACCAAGCCATCAAATCAAGTCGTCTTTGATTAAGAAAGGAGTTTGGTAAAGGATAGAGTCATGCTTGAAATTTGTGGTTGCTTCGAGGCAGACGATGCCGAGAGGAAGAGCTGACTTCTAGACCATCTCAATGCCAGCGCTGATCCAAGATAAAGATCAACTGCTTTTATTTTTTTTTAATTTCATATATTTAAATTCTAAATTAAATTTTAATTAATGCAAAAAAAAATTTATGCACTTTAAATTTTAACTTTTTATTTTTAATTATAAATTTAAATTTCTATCCTTTATTTTAATTGCTCTTTAATTTCATCGCAAATAGATGCTAAGATCTAACTAGTAGATCTTAGTACCAAGTTTAATTTTCTACATCGTTTAATTTCTACTTTTTATTTATAATTCTATTTTTCGACTTTGATTTCTTTTTAAAATTTTTTTTATAAAAATCAAAGATTTCAATACTAAAATGCTGCCTTCTCTATGGATTCGATCCGATTCACTTCTTTCTATATAAGTTTAATTATTTTAAGAAGTCAAAATTAAACTAATAAACATGATATCCTAACGATAACATCGTGCTCTTATCAATATACATCTCATATGATTTGTAGTGATGAAAAAAATAATATAATATTATTATATCAATTTGAGATTTAATAGCTAATAAAAAAATTATTTATATCTTGTGGTTCTATTTAAAAGTAGGCGAGCGAGAAGAATAGAAGGAAGGGGAGAGACGGATACGAAAAAAATGAGGAGAGAACAATTAAGCATTAAGTAAGTAATTTTAGAAAAAAATAAAGAGTAAATTTAGAAATAAAAAATACACAACTAGCTTTTAATTTTGATTTCTTGGATGACGGAGCTGTGAATAAAAGCTAGTTTATAAATCATAATCTTTTCTTATCAAATACTAAACTAGCTTAAATAAGCTAAAGCTATCCTAAAAGCTATCCAAAAGCTGTATGCCAAACAAAGCCATAATGTACCTCCATACCAATCTTTAGGAAATCTAATAAAGAGTTAAGTTTAGAAGATAAATAATTTTTTTTTGAGCACTTTTTATTTTTTCTACTAGCATCAAAGAAAAGTCTACTTTTTATGGGCTGATATAGGATAACTATATGTTTCTTCATAATTTTTTTTTTTATAAAATAAAATAGTTTTCTAGTACTTCTTAGTGAGTAATTGGGCCTTTTTGCCTAAACAAGCATTGAGTTTTATGTCAAAAGGTAGGAAGAATAAAGAAGCTCTTTGTAAAGCTAGTCTTAACTCGTAGTCTGTTTGATTCAGGTTAGTAAGTCCGAGAGGTATTTTATACCTAGTGCTTTAAAGCTAATTGATTGGGGAGTTATTGGCCCAAGACTCGCTACATGGATCAAATAGAAACCTTAAGAAGTTAAGATACTCAATAGTAATAAAATATTAAAAAAATAAAAAAATATATATATATTAATTTTTCATCGAATAACTAGATCTCATTGTCAAAAAATGAGCAATGTAAATTAAAAAATTAATAATTATGCGTAAAATATTCTTGTAGAATAGTTGTGCGTAAAATATTCATCAGAGCCGAAAGACTCACTTTGCTCCCGCAAAGGTGAAACTAATTAGCGACAACTTCGGTAACAACGGATGCAATTTATCCCCATTTAAATACAGCATAGGGAATACATAACAAACTCCACTTGACATACCAAACTCCACAACCACACATATTAAGAGATAGAAAACAAACCCAAGGAAGGAAAAGGAAATTAGTTACAACATAAAATGGGCGCTAACCTCACCCATTTCTATACTACTTAATTATCGTCGGACAACAATAATTTGTTGCGTGCGTTTTATTTGAGCCACTCGTAGGCTACATACATATACTGCGAGGGAGCAGAAGTACGTAATCAAAGCATTGGAAGCCACTTCTGGTTGGGATTCCCAGTGAACGGCCACAAGATGATCCGCTTAAGGCTTGGATCGGATGCTTCCACGTCCATCACGAATCCGTTGTACAAATTCGAAATGGTGCCATCGTTTGTGAACAACCAGCGTTGGCTAGACCACCCGGGACTACAAGGGAGAACGATGATATCCGTTCCTTGGGAATGATTATTACTGGTGAGGCAGCGGTCTTGGTTCTGCTGAGGCCGTATAGAACCATCCGCATAGATGGCCCATTTTTGTTCCATCTGGTCACTGGTACAATTCCCTATCCACACGTTGGTTCCGTTCGTTTCCATACAGAGATCCATGAACCCAATAATGGACGTCACGAAAGGTTCTGTATTATTGCTGGCGAGCCAGCCTTGACGGGAAGCATAGATGTTGGTCTCCACGGTGAGCGTGGTGCCACTATTCCCTGACTCTGCGCTCAAGACTAGCGCTGACCTGGGATTTATGATGGTTCCGTTGTCCCAGACTTCCCAAAGGGTGGCAGCAGTCGCGGCGGTGGTGCAATCATAGATCATCATGTAGTTTCCTGGACTATAACCATAGGTGGTCAAGCACTTGCCGTTGGATTGAATTGTCCCATCCCTTTTCAAAGTCCACAATTGATTCGCGTCCGTGTTAGATTTACACGGCCACAACTGTATCGGGTTTCCGTCGTTGTACTGTCCATCCCTCACATCAACGCACAGACCATTTCGACCGATGATGCGTGTACTATTTCTCTTTTATATTTCTTTGGAAGAATTATGGTAAGGTGGCTTTCCAAAAAAAAAAGCTCTTACAAAGAAGTCTACTAAAAAAAAAAAAAATTCTTCTCGATCCAAATACAGTCAGCTGAATTCTTTGAGTTGAGTGCGCTAAGATATATATATATATATATATATATATATATATATATATATATATATATATATATATATATATATATATATATATATATATATATATACATATATATATATACATATATATATATATATATACATATATATATATATATATATATATATATATATATATACATATATATATATATATACATATATATATATACATATATATATATATATAAATTAAATTTTGATCGATTGAATTAGCTGACACTTGTAATACATTTTAGGAGCAAAATTATAATTTTGACTAATATCAATAAAATAGATTATTTTCTATCACATATGTGTATTTAGTGTCTGTGACACATCCTTTGAGTTAATGATAATGATAATTCATATTTTCAAGAGTTGAAAATTTAAGACATGAATAATCATTATAAACTCATAAAATGCTCCCGACCATAGGATCATCACGAGGATGGTGATTGATCCGGAAGGTTGGTGTACAATCGCTTCTCTTTAGTAGATAAGTCTTGAGTCTACGGTATGGAGACACCGGAGCAAGAGTATAGGTACTCGTTAGAGAACGAGGGCACTGAGCGTGACCATCTCGAGTAATCCTTAGGAAGTCTACCTTCTCGTCAATGACTGACTCGATGCTGCAGTAGTGTGTCTGGTTCTTTGACCTGAGGTGCATCGATAGTTCACCTTGAGGGTGTTATAGTTTGACTACACCATTACTCGGTCTCCTAGCCATACGAAATCCTGAGGTGTATGTTGGCTATAGCATGTTCATTGTAGGAACTGGATAGCATCAAGATGGAATCTATCTACCTCGGTGGTAGAGGAGCAGCCCTATGATGATCATGAGAATCAAGTCCAGAAGTCCATGGCCATGGCAGAGTGAAATAATAGAAAGAGTTCCTATTTAGGTTTTCACATTGGACTTGAAATCGAATGATTACATCATATGACAGAGATTAGGGTTTGACGAGTTCACCTTAACCCTAATCTGATCG